>WBNO01025603.1:0-213131 GCA_013400575.1 Peucedramus taeniatus
GAAAATGCTGTAGGTAGAATGGTAAGAGGGAAGCTCAAGTATTTGAAACTGAAACAAGAGAGATAATTTTGTATCTGAAAAGAGATAAAAATAGCTTTCTGGAAGGGTGTGGCAATCACAGTATTCAGATATTCTTATTAAAAGATGAAAAGTGGAATAACTTTAGGAAGAAAACATTCTTTGCAGATTCTCAAACCTACCAAAGTCCAATTTTCTTTTTTTTTTTTTTTTCCCTAGAAAACAAGTAGAATGCACTCTTTTAGTTGATATTTCATTTATATTTCTGACATTTTTATACAGCCAGGAATGGTAAAGCAATTAATTAAAAATCATGAGTATCTGGATGATTGGAATCTGTGGCAAATTGCATCCAAAAAAACCCCACAAATCACAAAATATGTAGTCCTTACTGAGTTAGGTAGAAAAACCCAAAAGCCTATGAAAGTTGTTTAAAGTGTCAGTATTTTGGAAAAAAAATCTGTTTGGAATGACCTCTTAAAAATATTTTCAGCAAATTGGCACTGTGAAAAATGTCTCATTTGTCACATGGGATTGTAAAAATATCAAAAGACTTCTTCCCAGTGTTCATTTTTTTCGCATTTTTAAAAGGGAAATTACATTTCAAAGCTGAAAGCTATTCTGGACTCAAGACTGAAATGTTTTATGAAAAATGTCATTGCTTTTAAACATTTTTAATGAAAATTTTGTGAAGTTCATGGCTTCACAGAATGTTTTGCTGTGTTCAGCTCCTCATTTTCTAGTAAGGCAAGTCAATCGTGAAAAGCTTTCGTAGGAAGGTGCAACAGAGCATCTTCCCACTCAAAATCTTCCATAACCTAAGATGACAGTGAGTAGTTTTGTGATAATTTTCACCAACAGTTCCTCATATTTGCATGCTTAATGAGCTTCTTGCTTAACTTCAGAGGTTTTGTTTCCACTGTGGATTCATGGGTAAACTGCAGAATAACCTCAGATCCCAGTTTTGTGCTTGGATAGGACAGAGACAGACTTCTGGGTTTCCAGGGTCTGTGGTGGTGTGTTTCTCTTTCATTCTCTTGGCAAGGAGAGTGAGCATCTCTTGCTCCCCAGGTGGAAAGGGCAGCCACGTTCCTCTGCTGTTGAATCTGCAAGAAATTGGGTCGGTGTCTGCAGGCTTTTTTGACACTCATGAAGAGGGAGGGAGGGAGGGAGGGAGGAAGGAAGGGAGGAAGGAAGGAAGGAAGGAAGGAAGGAAGGAAGGAATCATCTCCCATGAGTTTTACATGGAAAATGTGTCTTCACCTGCTGAACCTCCTAACCTCTCCCGATGGAGCAGCCTCCATGTGATCATGGCACCATGTAAAGTAAACCACCTTTTTCTCCCTTGGCTCCACTCCCTTAATAAAAAGGCTCTTCCCTATTTGGCTGTGTTGGTGTCTCAAGCCAAACTCCTGCTGGGAGCTTGAGGACAGCATTTCTAGCAACTCTGACCCTGTGCTCCTTTGGGCCACCCCACATCTCCCAATGAAGACCCCATTTAGTCTCAATCCTGGTGCCTCCAGGCCCTGGGAGATGAGGAGAGAAGCTTCCAGCTTCTGCCAGAGAGACAAGGTCGTAGGTAATGGAGTGTGTATGAGGCTAATGTGACCTCAGAGCACTTTAAAGGGCTGTATTCTTTCCTTCCACACCAAAGGAAGAGCTATTGCAGGCAATTTGGCAGGAACTAGCCGGCAATTCATTGAGCAACAATTTCAACCATTGCAAGGCCCTATTGTGAGGGTGTTGATGGCAAAGTGACTGATGCCTCCCAGGCTGCAGGTAAATGTGATTCCTGGTGTTGGAGTCAAGCTGACCTAGGGGAGTCAGTACTGACAGACTTCTGGTAAAGAAACAGGCTTTTGTAAGAATGAGTAACAGCAATATACTGTATTATATGTAATGTTACACATATCTATATGTTTCTTGATTTTTTATACGAAACAGTCTTGTTCAAGCCTAGACAAACAGAAAATAGCTGGCTGTGGATTTTAGCTGCTAATGTTGTTAAGGCAGGCCAAGTTGAAAAAGTTTGACTCTTCTTCCCCCTTTGGTGCCTTGCTTGATGTATCTGGAAGTGGCTATTCATGTGGATGGTGTGAGGAACAGTGCTTTTAGGGGGGACCAAGGAAAGGGAAATCCCTTTTTTTTGCTGTGCTGGGCATCTCTGTACCTCAGAGCTCCTTTGTAGTCCTGCTTCCCAAGTGGGGCTGGTTCCTACATGGCCAGTTTTAGGGATACAGCCCCCCAAACATGGAAAAGCAGGCTGCAGTGTTTGAGAAGGCTGCCAGGGTACGCTGCTGAGCCTGTCTTCCACGATGGCGTGGGATTTGTTCAGCTGTCAGTGTTTGTGCCTCTCTAGTCATGCTGCAAGCCTGGGCAGGGGAAGCAGTTACACAGAAGTAAACCATGAACATTATTCATTATCCCGATTTTGTTGGGAGGGCTCAGCAGTTCAAGAGCTCTGAGGGAGTAATTGAAGCATTAAAAACAAAGAGCTGACTTCTTACGCCACTTGAGAGATGAATGAAAAAATAAATGGGAGAAGGGAGTTCAGATGTGTGGGAGAATGCTGGTGGCTGAAATTTCAGCCTGCTTGAGAAATTGTCTCTCTTCTTGTATTACTGTCTCAGCTAGTGTTTTTGTGGGGCTGTTACAGCTAAATTTCAAGCTGGATGAAGTTGACAGAAGCACAAAAGGGAGGTTCCTTGCTCCTGCCCCAACATAAGAGGGGAGGGAGTGTGGGAGGTGTTGCTCCCACAGGACTTGGTTTCCTGCTGCTTCCAGATACATCTCTACTCCTCAGTGGTCCATCTCTCAGATTGCAAGGATGGAATCTGTACTCAGTGTAGCCTCCTAAACTCTGGGATTCACCTCGGTTTTCTGTTCGCCAAATCTAGATACAAAGATTTTGAGGTCAAGTGGTAAAACCCATTTGTTCTCCAGACCTTTCTCTGGTGATGGGTGCTCACAAGGCACTATAGTGCATGGTGCTTTGCTTAACTTTTGCACTGGTGGGAGACATGAAGTGCTAAGCTATTAATCTTTCAAATGAGATATAAATCCTAAATCCTTGCTAATCCTTATACCCATAGCACAAAACCATACAAATGACAAGATGTGCAGAGTCTCAGCTCATAAGGAAGAGGCAATTATGGAGCCAACTGCAGCACTGGGCAGTGGTGGGGAAAACTCAGATATTTAATTTGGTGCGGAAAAAGTGAGGTTCAGAACTTGTATTGTCAATCTCCCAAAATTATAACCCTGCCAAATATATCAGAGTACTGATCGCTCTCTCATTTCCTGTCCTGGTGGGTTTCATGTGAGATAAAGGAGAATTTTAAGATAAGTTGCAAAAATCATAGCAGCAAGGTGAGGAAATTGTATAATCACTTCTGGCTTCATCAAACAGCCAGCTCCAGGTGCATCTGGGCTATGGTTATAATCTAGTTCCCATAGCCTTCTTTCCTTCAATGTAATTTTTCCATATCACAAAATACTTTGGTAAGGCAAATGGCTGTACTCGAATGGGTGGGGAAAATTAGGCAGAGTCGAAAAGCAAGGAAAAGCTTGATACATTCAAACCATCTGTCATGATTTTAGAAGCCTTTCCCTCTCCCTTCCCTAGGTATTACTGATGGATGCAGCCTTTCTGGAAAATGGACATGCATACGCTGCTATATAGAAGTGAGTTTTGACTGAGTCCTAAAAGATTTTAACTCATCCATCAATTGATTATATTGTCATTGCTATATAAGGTTGTTCTGCATAGAGCATCTATTACTGAGGCTCTGACTGAAACATTGCCCTTGTTGTGCAGAACTATTTAACTTTGTCTCTTTGAAATGAAATGCAAAATGTTTCTTATCTTGTAAAAGGACAGATTTATTCTCAGTCTTTTGAAAAACAGATATGTGAACCTGAAAACATTTCTTTTAGTGGGTACACGTACAGGTGTCAAGTTTTCACCAACAAGGCTTAACTTTCAGACCTAGTGAAAATAACAAATTTTGAATAAGTCTGGTCTAACACAAAAATTAAAATGCACGTGTCCTTCCCTCAGAAACTTCCCATTTTGTGCCTTGCACAAACACACTGTACAGACAGGTGGAATATGGTTTGGAATTAGCTGGTTGGCTTGTTTTTTTACGTGAAGGAAGGGGTGGCGAAGACGGCGACGTGGAGGGTGTGGTGGTGTTGGGTTTTTTTCTCCTTAAAAGGTAAAATAAATTCGCGCCTGCCGTGTGTTTTCCGAGGCGCTGCCCGGCTCTCGGAGCCCGGCCCGGGCAGGCCCCGCCGCCGCCGCTGGGTGCCAGTGCAGCCCCGGCGTAGGCAGCGGCTCTGCCTCTCCCTGCCCGCTGCAGCTTCGCCCTGCTGGCTCTTCCCCCCATTCCCGCTGCTCTTCCTTTCCCTTTCCTTCCCCATTTAAACGGCAGGAGAGTCCCCGTGCGGGCCCTGCCCAGCCCCGGAGCTGAGGCAGCGCCAACACTGAGGGCGCTTAGCCCCAGCTTCCCCTGCTGAAAGGCTTGGCAGCCTCCGAACGGGCTCGGCCCTTTGCCTTGGCAGGCTCCAAATCTGGCTCTTGGCTGTGTCTTTGACCTGAATACCGTGGGGAGGGAAGCGGGGCTGGCAACACGGAGAGAAGGCTGCGCTCCTGCGGGACTCAGCGGAGCGGCTCCCCTTGTTCACATCTCCTTGTTCACATCTCCTTGTTCACATCTTTCCAGCCTTGCAAAGCAGGGTCGGTGCTGACAGGCTGTGATGAGCACTGGATGAACAAGGGAAGGACGGTCTTCCTGCCCAGCTGTTCCTTACCTCCATGTGCAGTTCACCTCAGTGGTCCCTCACTGTGAAGCTCCCGGGGCTGGAAACATCAGAGGGTTGGGATGTGGTTGATGTAGTCATCACTCGGTTGACTAGAAAAAGATTTAAGCTTTCCAAGTAACCTGGAGCTGTGCAAACCTGCTATTACCCTTTGGTAGTGCTAAGAATTTGTGACTGATTTCGTGCAACACCTTTGGTTTCAGCAGAGGGAGGAATGGGCATCACTTCTTTCTGATAACCAGCTCTCTTTGTTGTTTCAAGTTGGAAACTTAAGAAATCAATTGCACAATTGATTTCCAAAAGGCAAAATTAGGCTGGAAAGCTGTTGACAAGGATTCTTAGAGAGTGTGCAAATCCAGCAGTGGTAGTTGATTACCCTTACAGCACTTTTTAACCAGCAACTTCAGAGCTACTGCACTACAGCAGCACCAGGTTACTTGCTAATGTGTGTGCAAATGTGTGTTCTAGGGGCAGAAATATTGTCTCCACCTCCAAAATAAATGAAATGAGCTACATGCAAATAAACTGACCTTCTTAAATAGCACAAGGAATCCATAGCAGAATAGGAAAAAGGAGGTAGAAACCCCCAAATTCTGCATGGCACTGGCTATGTAGAGAGATGCGTAAATATAACTATTAGCAGAGCTATGTCAATATATTTAGCCAAAAGCCTAATGCTAGGTTATCTTTTGAAAGTTATTGCTTCTAGCCAGTGCTATGATACACCTGAAGGTAAAGGGATCATGAAACTGCTGTTCAAAAGCACTTCTACAGTCATGGAAAGCTTTCCTCCATCAGCAGGTTAATTTTTTTTTTTTTTAGTCAAATCACACCGCTTGAAGAGAGGATAGTGCCCAGTTTCAAGTTGTGTTTCTTTTGCAGATTGAAAACCTGGAGCCTGTCATCTCTGAAATGGCTGTAAACATCTCCTATTAATGTTAAGGATCGCAGATGGGCATCAGGAGGAGCCTAGGCTTCTAAAAAGAAGCCTGTCACTGGGGCATCATTTCTCCAGGAGCTGTCAGGAGCACTGTCTCTTTAGAATGGTTCCTGTTCACAAAAGTAACAAACATGTCATTATTTTGTATTTCCAGATAGCCAAAAGGAGGCAGTCCACCCCAAGCTGCCTTCAAAAGCAAAGGTTCTGCAATCAGAAGCTGCAGCTCTGTGTGAGAGCTGATGGAAGATGTGAGGGAGGAAGCAGAGAGCTGTGAATGATGGATGCCAGTTAGGTGTGGCTTTAAAAAATGCCAGCAGGAGTGCCTCTTGGCAGTGCTTGCATGACAGAAGCTGCTGAGATTGGGCATATGTCTGACAATGTGAGGTTGTCACCTCTGTCTCATGGACATCCTGCACTCAAGGATGAAGGTAAGAGGTGGAAGGGAAAGGGGTATATGGCCAAAAATGAAGCTGAGGTACAGCTCCCCACACGGTAGTCCTTTTCATGAGGCCACAGTGCTGACTGGGTCTGTTGAGCCTTGAGTTTCATCCCTCTCTGGAATAAACAAACAAAATTTAATCACCTTGGTCTATGACATACTTTCTGTTTTTCTTGCTTCTCCTCAAAGTAAAAGCCTTCATGCAGAAAACAATGCTCTTTCTGCCTGCATTTTCACCTTTCAGCTCCCCCTTTTCTTGCTTTGCCCACCCTGCCCCCAGCATGTCAGCGAGAATATCCTTTTCCATGAAAAAACAAATGTACTCGGTGTTTAAAGCATCACATTTCTTCCAGTTAGTATTGAAATAATGCTAATTCTATTTTCTTGCCTAATTCTATTTCCTTTCCTGGCCCTGCTGATTATGAAGACATTTGTGCTAAATACAGGTGTTCTTCTCCCTTTATCATCCAGATCCATTTAGCAATGCTGCAATCTAATGCCTGTGACATCATGATTCATCACCAGTGACTGCATTACAGATGCAGCCAGCACCAGCAGCCTTTAAATCTGGTGGTGCTAGTGGCAGGTGCCTGGTAATGGAGCAGAAAGTGGAGGCTGGCTTGTAAACAACGTGGTGGCTGCTAACCTGTGACACTGGGAATGTAAAAACTGTGGGGTGCCTGAAATGTAACACCAGGCCAGGTTTGCCTAAGCAAGATCAAGGGTGTGGTGGAAGATGACCTTGGTTGTCCCAGTTCCTGAAAAGGCAGTAGTGTGCCACCGATCAGCTTGCTGCCCTGCCCACACAGGCTATCTCTCCTGTCAGGTTAGTGGGATTGGCATGAAAGTCCCTGGGAGCTCAAGTACCTTGGGGGATGGGGGAGCTTGGCTCTGCAGCACCCAACTCTCAAGGTGAATAGCACAGGGCTGCTTGTCTTTGGCAGCTCACCTGGGAAGCAAGAGGGAAGGATCGGAGAGACCTCCATGAGGCTGAACTGCATTTTCATCTTCAACTGTCAAATGTGAATATAAATTGGAAATATCAAACAGTATTTCCCAGTAATGAATATGCTTTTCACTTGTGCATCACAGCCTAAAAATGCCTGAATATTTCCATCCCCTCTTCCACTCTTGTTTTTTGGTTTATTTAGGATTGCTTGTTTTTAAATTCCAAACCCCATATCATAGATGTGCCTAAGTAGCTGCAATGAAGGAAAATGATGCTCCCAAGTTAAAAGGAGAAGAAGGGAGTACCCTACAGAGTGTACATTAGTGTAGCCATAACAGGGGCTACCTTGATTTATACTTGCAGGTCATGATGATGGCAGTGACCACTTCACACAAAACCTCCCTGAGTGTTTGTCTGCTTGGAGGGGACTGGAAGCACAGTGGGTGCTGCACCAATATAATGAGCTGGTGGGTTGCAGCACTGGGTTACTTGCTAATCTGTGTGCAAATGTGTGTGCATGCTGTGACTGTGACCTGAACGTGCTGGCTGCATGACTGACTGCCAGGATGCCTCAACCTATGAGGTGGCCTCAGGGTGACAATGGCAACAGAGGAGCACCAGCCCCTGTGTCTCTCCGAAGGAAAGGAACTCAGCTGCCATCTCAATCCTCTCAGCTTCTCTCCTTGTCCTCTTTACCCCGGCAGAGGTCAGCTAATTACAGCCTCAGTGGCTGTTTCAGGGGCTGTTTTGAGTTCCCCCCATGCTTTTGGACACAAAGCCCTTGGATGAGGTGAACCCATGCAGCTGCTTCTCTATAGATGAGTTGGGCTTTGCTGCCTACCTTCGGGGAGCAGCTTTCCCTTCACCAGTGTGACTGCCCCTCGCTTTGCAGAGGAGAAGGTGGCAGCTCTGGGTGTAACTGCACAGGCCAGGTGCTCTTGCTGGAGGACAGGGACTATGAAACCTGTGGGAGACAGAGCTGTTGTTCTCACAGGAGCTCCTGCCCTGATGGGAAGTCTCCCTAGTAGCCAGGGATTGCCTTACGCTTTTATTTTGGTCAGGGTAAAGAAGGAGCAAAAGGACAGGAGCATTAAAACATGTGTCTGATGCTACCCTGCCTTTCAGCTGGTACATTTTTAGGAGTTTGTCTTTCTATGTACTCTTAGGAGTACTCCAGTGACATGAAATGAACTGAGCATCCCCATGTATTCTTCTCTTCCTTCACTGTGTTCTTCAAAAAATAAAAAAAATGGTGTAGAAACTTTTTTTTTAAACTCCTTCTTTGGCCTCTGAGAATTTTGGTGATACATGGGTCATGTTTCTCTAGATTTGTCAGCAGCTAAGGATTAATTTGTCTCTTTATTGTTAACTGAGTCTGCACCTTCAGCTTGTAAATGTGTGTTCCATGCTAGTGGGAATAATGTTGTGTGTTGCTGTTGATGAGAATGGCAGGGCCGTGGCTGTGGAGTCATTGAGCAAAATTTGAGGTTTTTCCTCAAAACCTAAGGGATCTCAACTAGTGAGAGAATTAAAATTTCCTGGGTGTGACCGATAAACATGAATCTGGAATTTTCTCATAAAGCCAGACTTACTCATCATCAGTATTTTACACTTGGTATGGACCTATGTTGTATTTTTTCAGTCTAGGTAGACGCAGCAGAGCTGGGAATGAGACACCAGTTTGTCTATGCTGTGGCACTGTGGTGGAAAGGGTACATTGGACATGCTGTTGGTGCTTGCTCCCAGTCACACATTTTGGCTTGAGGAATAGACATGTCTGCTCAAAGATATGGATTTTTCTCTATTGTTTGTAGTGGAGTAAACCTCAGCACCTACTAAAGTCAATGCTTTTGCATCAGTGTAAAAGTGAAAAAAATACCACCACCCCAAAAAAAAAAGAAAAAAACCAAATCCAAAACCAAATCCAAAAACAACCTCCCCCAGCAAAAGAACACACAAAGTTGCAAGAAAAAGGAGGCAATGGGTTTGGAATTACTTTTTCTGAAAGATAAAACTGTATGATTTTAAATTTTTGAAAATTGTAATACTTCTATTAATGAGCATTCAGTGCCTTTTCACAAAGCTTAAAATAATTTTTTTTTTAAATGACAGTTTGTAGTAAAACATCCTGCAAGGTGTGCAGAAAGGGAATGGCTGAACATTTTTCTTTGCTGGTGACTGTTTTGAGTCATGTAGCAGTTTGGTTCTTATTTACTGCACCAGAACATGCTCGCTTCTTAAAATAGTGCAGGGGGACAGACAACCAGTCAGAGTAAGGGCATTAGTGCTGAGTCAGTTTTCCAATAGAGATGTGAAGGTATTATCTGTATCTGTGGATATGAAAAAATACATTATCACCTAGTGCCTCTTAAAACTAGCCAATTTATTTATATTCTTCACGGGTTGGATGTCTATTGCCAGAATTTATGGCAAACATTTGAGATAAAGGTAGTTGTAGGTTTGACAACAAAAGTGATAAAGAAGCTGTGGAGGGCAATGAAAATTGATGGGGAGAGAGAGTGATGAACAGCAAAAGTGCCATTATGGTCAAGTGATGGGGTAGAAGGTGAATGAGAAAGAGAAATGGGCTGTTTGCAGTAATTTGGATATCTTCAAACCACCTTGTTCAGCTGCCTGTGAACATCAGCTTACTTTATTTACTGTTTCACATGTTGGTAATGTCACTGCAGTGAAGTGAGATACCTGAAATGTCCATGCTCATGCCTTTTTGTTTGTGAGCTGCAATTTATGTATTTTTTCTCATTTTCCCTAAGACTAAGAGAAAAATACCCCCAATACAAACAAAGCAGGGGTATAACTTCTAGGACAAAGACCTAAAAACTGCTATCTTTTACCAAAAAAAGTGCTCTGTCTTTAATGCACTATCATATGTTCAAAAGATGGTCTTGTTTTCATGAAGAGGGAAAGAGTGGTTTTGGAGGTATGTTGTTGGATGGATGTGGGTTTTCCCTGGGAGCCAAGCTCACAGGGAGGACTTGCAAATCTATTATTTTAACACTAGAAGGGTGCATGTGAATTGGTTTCTCATGCAGTTTATAAAAAAAAAAAGTGCAGTAAATGTTATGACCCCTTTACCTACATGTTGCTTTTACTTGTGGCTGCCTCTGACGATAATGCAGTTACTTGTGGAGGCAGCTGGTCCTTGTCAGGCATAATGTAATCAAAATCCAGCCACTAATAAAAATGAAAGAAAAGGGTAATAAAGGAAAATTTAGCAGCCTCTCATATCACTAGTAAAGTTTTGATGACTTAAAATGTCAAGAAGAGTGGATGCAGCATTTAGGGAGAGTTTTTAAAAACTTTTTTCCATCTCTGTAGCGTCTGTGACCCTACTACTTCTGCCTAACACTGGTAGTTGGAACAAAAGTATGAACTGTGTTCCCTTTTCTTTACCAGATTTAAGTATGGAGAAAAAGGGAAAATACACAATTCTGAAAAGCAAACCAGAGAAACTTCAGAACAGGGAAAACTTCTGACTGAAGAAATGCTATAAATTTTGGGAAATTGTCCTAGCTGAAATTCTGTTCAGCCCAAAGCTATGGGTAGTGCCATAGTGAAAGTCTCCCTTTAGCTCATTTCACATTTTATTTGTTTTGATTTTAAAATTGCCAGGGAGGTAGAAGGTGGACAGATGTGCTCTGTCAGACGTAGCGGGAGTGGGTTATGAAACTTCCGTGAGTGCTCCTTGTCTGCTTCAGCATAAAGTCAGCCAGCAAATTGAAATCTTCTCCAACAAGGATTTAAATTAAATTGACTGCCTTTGCATTGGGTCAAAGCTGGAGCATTCATATAATCAATTAATATGACACAGCTTTGGGGATGGCAATCTCCAGTTGAGACAATAATGAACAGATGGGGCTTGTAGCTTATTAAATTGCTATCTCCATGGCATCTGTGCCATGGACTAAAAAGCAGGTAGGGTCATGTTTGCATAAATGTATTGCATGACCTTGGGGGAGTCTTTCAATTGCTTTCTGCCTCGGTTTCCCTTCTTCTAGAAAACCTTTAAAGCACAAACTCTTCAGTGCCTACTTAGGAAGATGATTCTCTCCCAGTGGCTAAGACCTACATTTGGAATTGCTGATCATAAAATAATATTGGTTGAGCTATTTTAATAATGCTGATGTAGACCCCTAGTTTAGATGCAGCTACATGGGCAAAAATAAAGCGTGGCTTTCTGCTGGATATCTATATTCTCTTTGGGAAGTGTTTTTTTTTTTTAATCCCCCCTCTGGAAATGAGGGAGTGGCATTACCTGAATGATGTGCCAGAAGTGGATGTCAGCACACTCTGCCTCAAGATCAGGAATGACCAGAAGTGACGTGGATAGACAAGTGCCTCACTAAACCTGAGGCAGTAGATATTGCCAAGAGAAAGGCTGTATTAGCTGAAGTTTGGCTCTGTGGCCCCTCAGCTTATAGATGGACTGGCAGAATGAGTCCCTGTCTTTGCCATGTGCTGTGGGAAGATGTATCATGGATCTCAGCGAGGAGGGTTTGCTCATATAATCACACTTGAAAGCCTCTTCTAGCACAAAGCAGGCCTGAGCAGTTCTCTAACCCTGGCTGCAGTACGTTCACAATCCCACTCGTCTCTTTTAGCTGCAATAATGTAATTGCTGCTATTAATAATAAACTGACAGACTGTCTTTAAATAACTGTAAGGCTGACAGACTAGTGTCGCTTGGATGCTCCGAAGTTTGACTAACAGCAGGGAGAAATAGAACAGCTCCATTCTCAACTCCTCATGCAGTTAAAGAAAGGCTGGCACTGGGAAGAGACAATGGAGGGCTGACGTGTGGCACTGCAACGCCTCAGGGACCTTCTGCAGAGCAGTTGCTGTGTGACTTGCCTGGTTTCTCTGGGAAAAGACAAGTTTTCATGCTGACAAGTGAAATTTCTGAGCTTTGCTAGAAGTTCTCTTATCTTAAAGAAGTATTTTAGCAGGTGTAAGTTTAGGTTATATAAATATGGATACAGCTGGTGGCCAGCAGAACCAGAGTGGAAGAAGAAGCCAAATTCCAAGCTGCCCCTCCATTGACCCTCCTTGGGTGAGCTGGGCTGTTGCTTCAGCGATGAGGCCAACTGCCTTCAGAGACAGGGATGCTGTAATCCTGCAGGTCAAAGGGATGCTGTAATCCTGCAGGGCGTCTCGGGGAGCTGGACTTTAACCCAGGCCCCTCATCATCTGCTACCAGTATGGTCTGTTTGTGTTGGTTCTACCTGTTTTATCCATAAAGGGAGCGTCTTGAAAGGGGGCTTAGGCAGAAGGATGGGAGCATAGGATCACTGAAGGCAGTATCAGGGCAAAGACACCAGCAGAGGCAGAGTGGAGGGGTGCCTGGGGGGAGATGATGCAACCTGTGTTTTGACACTCCACAGGTCTCTAACAGGCACAATCCACCCACTCAAGAGGGTTACTAGGAGGGGAGGGTATCCAAATCTGACATGTTTCCAAGGCTGGGACCTAATGTCTTGCTTTCAAAGCTTCAGTGGGGGATGGTGTACTTGTGCAAACTGGGTTTTGTAATAGAAAGTCTGGCAGCATCAGCATTCGGATGCGCTGCTCTGGTATTCAGTGGGCTCCCTGTCAAATGAGAGGGGATGAACAAGATAATGAGCCAAGGAAAGAGAGATGTCTGGCATGGGTAAAAGCCGTAAAACAGCTTGAGTGTTATCTGTGTATTTTAACCCTAGTAGTTGAATTATTTTTTGGATGATCTAGCATGCTTATATGAGGAAAAAATGGGTTTCTAGCCAGCATGGACATTTAAAGTAATTTTTGAATCCCTTTCAAAGCTTCATTAATATCTGCAATTATGGGCAGCTACAGTGCACTTGACCCAGTGTGTTAGTGTCACCAGGCTAAGTTGAATGAATCAAAAAACTTTTTATCACAGCCTCTGACCCTGCTTTGGCTATAGACACAGGGGGTGAGTAGAAAAATCTTTTACCTGCAACAGGCGACCAAGTCCATGCATCTATGTAATACGTGTTCCTCTTAAAACCATTTTTGTTTGCTTATAAATGTCTTTAATACTTAATGGAGGTTGTGTAATTTCTGTTGTATTCAAACTTGAATAAAATGATGGTTTCCAGTGATGAGAACAATTAAGCATGGAGGATATAATGAAACTTGATAGAGACTCAGCTGCTGTCCCCCCGCATTAGTGTGCACAGCTGTGCATGTGTGTCAGCATTTGCAGGTTAAAGAAGCAATTAATCTGAGCAGAGTGAACGTGAAACTCTTACTTAAGCACACAGACAGATTGTGAACCTCAGTCCCTGACTTTTTTTTAAGGTCGCAACTCAAATTGCAACCAGCTAAGTAAGTCTGTTCTTCTCAGATCCCACAATTCTAATCAAATATGAGAGGTGATACTGGTGAATGATGTCCTGGTGGCATAAATCCACATTGCCAACAATTTATGCACATATGGTGATTCATATCTGCTATGATTAAGAGCTGAATGGCTTGTAGATCTTGATATAGTTTCTGTGGGGTTAGATTATTAAAACAACTAAATGTCAAGGAGTAACATTTGATATTTTTGCTCATGAACAGGCCTCGTGTGCTTGGGTAAGCACATGAGGGCTCTCAAGCATTTGGCACAAGCAGCACTAATACCTAGAGCAGTTGGTGCCCATTGCACTTTGTGAGGCTGTGAGATTTGCAGGGTGTGCTTGCAGGCTCTGTGCCTCCTTCTGGGCAAACAGGAGTTGCAAGGGCCTTTGAACGTCCTTGTGCTCCATGTGAGGTGAGAAGGAAGAGAGACAGGGAGTTGTCTGTTTAATTTCATTTTGAAAATCATACATTAAAGACGGTGCTATTGATAATCTGCTGAATGTACTGACACTCAGAAAGAATGGAGAAAGTAGGTTAATAAATCACCCTATATCCACTTTAGTCTGCATTTCAATTTTCATTTCTCAGAAACACAAATTGCAGCTGTTCTTTAAGTTGTCTGATCTATCCTCTCAGGAAGCCAATTTTGTTTTTAATTTCCTCTGATGAGACTCAGAAGATGCTGGATAAAATATTAGGTGAGTTCATTTATTTATTTATTTTCGAGGCAGCCTTCTGTGTGTAACACATCATGGTTTCCTTCTTTGCTGCCAGGGAAAGTGCTCATCTCTTAAAGCATTCTTGATGGAAGAGTTGTCAATGAGAAGTGCAAAGCTCCAGCCTCCTCTCTATCAGGGGTAAAGAAAATATAATCAGTAAAATGGATGATCAAAGCAGGTGCAAGGCTTGAAATTAGTCAAAACATTTTGAAAGGGAAAGAAACAGTGAAAAGACCTGAGCTGCAAAGGTTTTAGTGGTGTATTTCTTTCTCCCAGCTAAGCTGCAGTTAGAGAAGTTCCAGGTCTAATTCCCAGTGCACTGAATAATAATAAAGGTATTTTATTAAAATATTAGCAGCTGGGAAGGAACTTTGCAAAATGCTGTAAGAAAAACCCTTCTGCATAAATAGGATTATATGGAAGTTTTCAATATGGTAATTTAGTTGGGATTTTTTTATTTTTTTTCTTCAGTTGCTATGGGACTTTAAAGCCAGGGATGTAAACAGAGAAATCAAATTTTTGGAACCAGCTGCTGTATTACACATCACCAGCCATTGCTTTCAGACAGAACAATCCTGTCTGCAGTAATGACACAGAACCAGAAAAGCAAAATTAAAATCTCCTTATGTTACAAAAAAAAAAAGACATTAATTATGTATTAATTAATAGCACATTACAGAAACCAAGGAGGAATCAAAGGAATCTGATTGCAGCCTATATTAATTCCCCCTTTTTGTGTAGAACTTAATGTATGGTGCAGAGCATTAATGATATTACATATGTTAGTAATAGAACTGAATTCACAGAAAGCCTTCACTTGACTTTTGTTTTTAGATTGTAAATTATCTTTACCAATAGTTCCTTCTACAAATGTGTTTGCTTGAAACTATCTGAGCAGGATTTGAGGGTGCATTTTTGTTAATGGGTTGTCCAGGAATTATTTGTCTAGTCTTTTCCCTGTCCTGACACTTTCCTACTTTGGACTGGTGCTTGCCAGTAAAGAGACTTGCTGCTGTTTTCCCTCTTGTATGGGAGGTTTGACATTTTCTTTAAATACAAGAATTGTCTAAAATGGCCACTCAGGCGTCTTTCTGGACAAAACTCCCAAGACATTTTTGGACAAGTCTCTTTTTGCATTGAAAGAATGTTGAAAGAGCTAAGTCTGACAGTGTAGAAAGCCTGAGGGTTTTGTTTGGTCAAACAGCGCTGCAGAAATTCTGTCTGTGCCATGTGTCTTGTCCTCCCTAAACTCTGGATGGTGGGAAAGTCAGTGCCAGAGCCCAGAAGCAACCTGTTGTTCTATTATGCACTCTTTGCCAGTTCTTGCTACATTTCCCTTTTATGCTTCTTTTCATATGCAGGGCAGTGAGACCAAAACTTTCAGACTCACTTTCAGAGGAGATGAGAGTGACCAATCTTCTTGTGCTCAGGTTGAAACATAAAATTTGCTGCTTTTACTTAGTTTCCCTGCAGACTAGCACAAATTATAGAACAGAAGGTGAAAAGGAGGAGAAAAATATAGAGGAGGTGAGGAAATAAAAACAAAAGGGGACAGAGAAAGAGTGTGAAGAGAAAACGGGAATGAGGAAATAAACTCAACTGTGCAGAGCAGATGAATGCCTTAGGAGGAGAATTAGTGAGGAAAATGAGTCTGCTGTGATTTTTTTTTCTTCTACTACTGGGAAGGCTCTAGAAACCACCTAATGTTGGATGCTGTAAAATAAGCTATTTCATGAAGGGAAATAAGCACTACCTATTTTAGCTTCATGGAGAGCTGCACATAACCACCGGAAATAAGGTAATGCTTTTCTAGCTGCTGGTGGTACCTAATCATCCTCTCTCATCAGTCTTGTATCTTTTTTCAACAGATTTGCCCTCTGAAGCCCCTGGAGTGGGGTAATTTAAATTTCCAGGCAAAGTGGTAATTAAATTTCCAGGTAATTAAATTTCCAGGCAAAGTGAAGGCTGCAAGGAAAGGGAGAAAAGTGAGATGCTTACCTCCTTGCAATCAATGGGACTTGCCTGTTTTCCCAGAGGAAGCCTGGTGTGGCACTTACCCTAAACCAGGTTTGCTAGGCTGGCAACTTGACTACAGGACTACCCACAGCAAAACTTACCTGTGCCTACTTTGCCATGAAGTCTTCAGTGTTACTCATGACAGAAATTCACACAAAGCTCTTGAGCAAGCCTGGTTAGTTCAAATAATCTGATTTTATGGTCAGGTTACCCAGCCAATCTTCCAGAGCTTGGGGTTTGATTCTGAGATTGTTTCACTGTAATAGGGAGTGACCTGCGAGCAAGTTGTGGGGAGGTAAGGCTTCAGCTGCAGAATTTATGATATTTGACCCTATAACTCTATGCTCAATTGATTAAGATTCTGTTGATAGGAAAAAAGGATAAATATATTTAAATGCAGCCATGGCAGTTTCGAGTCCAGAATGGTCATGCGCCTGGCACGGGGTCAAGCATTTAAAGTTGCATTTAATCAGTCAAGAATATGGATCCAGGGTGTGACATTTCATGTAGTGACAACTGTTCACTGGCAGCAAAAGCCGTGAGGGAATAAAGAGGCAGAACATGTTGGTGAGGTGTCTGGTTAACTGTAATAGAGCATAGGGGGTTTGATGTGCGTGGGTAAAAAATGAAATTCAGTGCCCCAAAAGTTGGAACAACTGCTGCAGAAAGTTTTGTAACAAGTACCACAGGAGGCAGGGCATTGTGTCTCGCCGTTTCCTTCCTCGCTTCCCTACTGGGAGTGCCAATTAGATGCAGCTCTGATGGTGGCTTTTTGACACTTTTGCTCATTGGGAAATGGACTCACACTAGTATTTCATTGCATTTAGGCTTTTAAAGAACATCAGAGAGAAATGACTTTCAGCTACTCTGTCTGAACTGGATGTTAGCCAAGACTCCACACAGAAATGGAGAGAAGGTCTTGGTTTGACATGAGTGTTCCCTAGTGTGTCACAGGCTTTTTGCAAATGTACTGGGTACCCTCAGTTATCTGTATCTACTAGGAGTGTGTGCACCTCAGATTATTTTGGGTGCTGCCTCTGCACTATTAGCATTCACAAGCAAAACCTATTAGAGGGTAAAAGGAAAATCAGAGGGGGAAGGATTTGAGATTTTATGTGAAAGGAGTTTTGCATCCAAATCTCCCTGAAAATTAACTCAGTTCATCTGAATGCCCTTTGAAGCTTATGAATTTGGCCTCTGGTCCTCACAAAAGTAATGCTGCAAGGGAGACTTCAGGCCAATTGTCTATTCCAGACATCAGCTAAGGCTTTACATAACTATCATTAACCTATTTGTATTTCCTGTCTGTGTATTTGTGTTTTACATTTTCTGTGCTTTCTGAATGTTGTAATTGCTGAGATATACTATAGATAACCTCAGGATGGGATGTGCTTCATAGAAGCATAGAATGGTTTGGGAAGGAGACCTTAAAGATCATCTGGTTCCCTCCCTCCCCCCTCTAGAGAAAGGACAGGGGCACCTTTCTCTAGACCAGGTTGCTCAAAGTCCAGTATGGTGTTGAACTCGGGGGAGTTTGTCTTAAAGACGAACACCCCAGAGTTTTCTGGTTGCTTATTTAGCTATTTTTCTAGCATAATTTAAATCTGTTTCCTCTTGTTTGATCTCCTGCAGATATGGAAAACCACCTGTTCCCTTTGTTTTTCATCTTCATGAACTCAAAGCTGCTGTTACTTCTCCTTCCTCTACCAGTAAGCGTTTTCTTTCTCGGGGGAAACAGCTTGTGACCCACAGCTGGAGTAGGTTTTTGAGGCCACTTGTGGTGCTCCTATGTTGTGCCCAGTTGGTCTCTATTTGCCTTCAAACCAATGCTTTCCAGCAGTACATAACAGCAGTCTGACAGAAGCTGAAGAAGGAAAAAAGTTGTGTGATTGTGCTCATGTATCTTTCTATAATATTCACCTTTTTTGTGCCAGCCAGGCATCTCGGGGTCGTGCTGTCCTTGTGAGTGGCATGTGCCCCAGCCCACCCTATACCAAAATGCCACCCAGCATTCCTCCCCAGCTGACCTGCTCCTGCCTGCATCTCATACTTTGTGTGTTTGGCACCACTGTATCCGTCACCCTTTTGCAGCATTTCTCCCATTTGCCAGGACAAATCTGGACTTTCCTCTGCCACCCTGCCACCCTGCTTGGGGGATGGTGTGTGGTGGCCATGCACCAAGGGCCAGCTCTGCTTTGGGACAGCAGCGAGGCCCAGCTGAATTTTTTCAGCTGATATACATGTGTGCATACACACACTGGGCTGTCTCAGAAATCCTGCATTTATATGCAGACTCCCTCTGCCAAGCTAAAAGCTTCTTCTGTTTACAGTTTTTAGGACGTGTTGTGAATATCCCTCATTGCTTGGCTTTCCTCTGTTAATTGAGGAAAATACTTTAGTGGATTTTTTTTTAATTCTGGTCTTTTTCGAGCTTTCCTTTTCAAAAATTTCCAGCAGTTATAATGGATCAGGCAAAACAAGTGATGCCAAGAGCAGGAGAGAGAAGAGTTGATGGTATGTGTGTGAAGAGAAAGATACAGCTGTCTGTGTGCTGATTACCAGGGGTTTGGGGACACAATAAATAATACTGCTATTTGCTTGACTTATAAACACACAGAGCTTAAATTTAAATTTATCACCCTGTTACTTCATTTTTTTAAAATTATTCAGCTGTAACAAATGAGCTAAAATGTTGCCCATCGTGAAAAGGATGTGGCTCCAGCCTTGGCTGAAGGAGGGAGAGCTGTCCTTGACAGTGGTTGTTTACACCAGTGCCTCCACCCACAGTGTGTGGTGATATGCACCAAAAAAAAAAGATAAAAATCTGTTCATGGGTTTATATGGTATTCTCCTGACTAGCTTTTGAGTCCAGCAGCCATGGTACCTGAGCAGCCAGTGGAGCATATCTGTATCAGCTGCAAGCATGAACAGAAATGGAGTGCAAGCAGAAGTAGATGTTCAGCCCCCACTCCCTTCTATCATCCTCTAGTGGGAAAGACACAGGCTTTGTCCATGGGCTTGCCCATGGCTATGGGGACATTACACTCCATGCCTGCCAAATAAATCCTTGTCCTTTCTGGAGGTTCTCATTTGGGTGTCTGCTTAGGAAGTGGCATGTCTTTGATGAGCAGGACTCTATGCCCAGTTATGTGCCATCCAAACCTTCCCACAGCACTATGGTTCTGGATCTGGGCTGGATTTCAGGTCTGGTCTGAGAAATAACATGAAATTAGTAAGGATGACTCATCCGTAGAGAAATTCTTTGGACTCCTTGATGTCTTTAGAGCAGCCAAGTCTGAAAATTAGACATGAACTTTCCTAAAGCTTATTTTGGCTCTCATGAGGGCTGCAATAGAATGACAAGCAGCATGCTGCTTTCTTTATTGTTTCAGTTCAAGGACTATCTACAAAGAGTCACAGTCTTGTGCTTAGCATTACACAAAATTATTAATTTCCTAGCTATACAGAAAAGTGATTGAATTGCAGATGATTAGCATATGTTGTGTTTTCTCTTCTAATGCCTTCCCGTCTTTTCATGGTGCACCTTCCTAAATGGCATCAGAGTGCTTTGCTTCCAAGGAGCTGTCTCCCTCAGAAACCTATTATCAAGGCTATTTCAGAAAAGTTGCTCTTCCTTGGTACATCTGGTAGACTGGCTCCAGAATCCAAATACATAATTGCTGCAGCAACCTGACCTATGCCAGTCAGTGTGTTCCAGCTCCTAGCTAAGTTCAAGGACTGTTTTTTAAAGGACTCCTCTCCAGGGTACATGCAGGCTTTTTTACTCTGAGCACTTTTGCTAGGACAAAGAACCCCTTAACAACTTTCCTTTAAAGATGCTTCAGTTTTTTATAAACAAATCTGGCTGCCCCACTTGATCATGATCAGCAGTATGGAGATTTTATCAGCCTGTGTCTGGCACACAGGTGCTAGTGCTGGTTAGCACACAGCTGAGGTAGGCTGGCTATGCCAAACTGGCATTTAAGCTACCAAATTCTTCTCTGTCTTGTTTCTGGCTTGTTTTAGAGACAAGTTCAGAGGTGTTTTGTGTTCAGAGTTTTGTTCTGAGTCCAAGGCAAATATTGACTCAAGGCATTCAAACCAGATGAATTTTACAAATTTTCTGTTGTTTTGCAATTTTTATTGCCTAATCATCAGAACAGCAAATGTCTTCTTATATGAAACAGAAGATGATAGAGCTAGAAGGGACTGTTGTGATAATTTTTTGTCTGACTTATTGCATCACACAGGCCAGAAGAATTTTTATATGAACTGGGACAAGACTTCAAAGCAGACAGAAAATCTGATCTTGATTTAATCACCAGATACAGAGAATCAGCTGGAATACTTGGTAAAATTTCCAGCAGCTAATTGCTGCCATTGCTAAACATCTAATTGCACTGTACTTAATTTCTCTTCAGTCCCCTTTCAAATTGGGTCATTTGGCCTTGTTACACTCTTGTCTGATGAACTGACAATTACTTAACTTACCTTGTGTTCTGTGTATTGGCCCCTAAAAATTGTGATCAAGCTTCTCCCTTAAGTTTCTCCTTGGTAAACTAACCAGTAGACTCCTGAAGTCTCTAACTCCAAGGGAAGTTATTTTGTTTTTTGTAATTTGTTGTGGTGTGATTTCATGGTTTCCCTCAGAAACCTGGTTCCCTCCCCTGAAGATTCCCCCCCCAGGTATGTCAATCACCTTTCCTTTCCCCACCCTGACCCCTGCTGAGCACTGTCTGTCAATCCTGGAATTCCAGAAGGGTGTCCAGTGATTGGCACATTCAAAACATACCCTCTACCCCTCGGGGGGCACTGGATCACCCAGGTGTCCTTTGTCCCTTGAGATCTCCCCATCCCGTACCTGGTTGGTGGCTCCTTGTCCCTTCCCCTCTCCCCTCCCCCAGGTAAAAGGAGCCAGCAACCACGCGGCCAGGGATTCAGCTGGGAATTTCTGTGAGAGTTCTGTTCCAGTTCTGTTCCAGTTCTGTGAGGTTCTGTTAGAGGAGTTGCTGAATTCAGAGCCCATGGGCCAGAATAAAGCTCTGGATTATAAACTCTTCATCAGAACCGACTCCTTTCCTTCACCATTGCCTTAAAGCTTCTCCATCAGAGGAAACCTGAGGACAGGAGCCCAGGCATGTCTGGATTTATCTCCACATGCTCAGCTGGAACCTCCAGCTGGCCAAAAGTGTCTCTGGGGTGAACCACCACAGCAGCCACTATTTGGTCTGGCAGCAAGGGCCAGACAAGCCAAGGCACATCCTGTCTGTATATTGGTAATACCAATAGTAATTATTATATCTTTTTTTCCTCAGCTGTTTTTAGATGTTCATTCAGTTCTGGGCTCCCCAGCACAAGAGAGAGATGGAGCTACTGGAACAAGTGCAGCCAAGAGCTGCAAAAATGAGTAAGCTGCTGAGAGAGCTGGGGCTGTTCAGCTCAGAGAAGAGAAACCCTCTCAAGGGGGAACTTATCAATGTGTACAAATACCTGAAGGGAGGGTGCGAAAAGGACAAGCCAGGCTCTTCTCTGTGGGGCCCAGTGGCAGGACAGGAGGTGATGGACACAACTGGAAATGCATCAGGTTCCCTCTGAACATCAGAAAATGTTCCTTCTGAACATTTTTCCTGTGAGGGTGACCAAGCCTTGGCCCAGGTTGCCCAGAAAGGTGGTGAAGTCTCCTTCCTTGGGGATATTCAGACCCTACCTGAACATGGTCCTGAGCAACTGCTATAGGTGGGTCCTGCCCCCTAACTGAGTGGGGCAGGGACGAGATGAGCTAGACGAGCTCCAGACGTCTCTTTAAATCTCAATTCTCTATTATTCAGTAATTCAGAGTCTTTCTTGCATGGCAGACAGCAAGATTTAGCACAGAATTCTGGAGAAGGTGTATCAGAGTAAATGCCACCTATACCAGATATAGGAAATGAAGGCAAAGAGAGTTGAGCCACAGAGGAAGGCAGTGTTAGAGCCAGGGTGTGACCTGCTTTACTAATCCTTGCTCTGGCCACATTGCAAATGCACAGGTCTTTGTTTCTTCTCAGAAATATAAGACCCACCTGTTTCAAGGGTTTTGTTAGAGAATTTAAAGGTATTTTATCTATTTATTTCCAAGTGTGTGGGAATCTGAAGCAAAAAAAGATGACATGACTTACATGATGTCATTCAGCAGTCCAGCCTCACACCTGGCTACACACCTTGGCTTTTTAGAAAAACAGAGGCAGAGATCCATCCATCCCCTCTTGCTATCATGGAGGAGCAGGCTCCCTGAATAGCAAACTCCATTTGCAAAAGTACTTTTGAGCTGGGTTAAAACCAAGCTGGATGTGGAAAATTTCCTCCAAACTAAAAGAACAGTGTTGGAAAATAAGAGAAAAAGAACTTGAAAGGCATTCAGGGTTCACATTTAACTGAGATACTTTTCTGTGCCTTTCAGTTTATGGTGCTGCAGGTTTCTCACAAACCACTGACCTAGCTAAAAAGTATCTAGTCAGGTGAGTGGCAAAATTTTGCTCTGAATGCAATGCTTCAACAAAGCTCCATAGATTTATGCTGATATAAACCTCTTGGAAATTGTGCTTTCTCGGCAGACCTAACAGAGGTTATGAACAGTACTTCTGAAATCAGCATTTAAATAACATTTCAAAACCACTAGAAACCTCATTATCCTGAATATATCGTTTTAGTGGTCATACAAGTAGTGAAAACACTGTGAAACAAATGTGCAGCTTGTAACTGGGAAAAAACAACAGTGCTGCCTGAATACTTTGTTGATAAACATCCAGTTAGCCACTAGATACCTTTACAGATCAGTACATTCCCTGAAACTTGGTAAGGTAAGAGTAATCGGGAGGTAAATATCCACCCAGTTTTATGGGAATTTCTTTCTGAACTTGCCACATGTCATAATAAATACAGCTATTAACAATACAAGTGATGTCTTGCTGTTACCCAGGTTTATCTAGAAAAGTATAGCTAAACTTGTAACCATCATTAAACAGAATTGCATTTTCCATTTTAATTTCTGGAAGTGTAATTCTCAGTCCCTTCAGAAGTGCATGTCCTCATATACATGTGCATACGTTGCTTTCGTAAATTCCCCCTAACCACAGCTGCACCAATCTACTGGAAAACAGTTATTTTAATGTGTGTTTTAAATGACTGCTGTCTGCCTATTCTTCATGAAGAAAAGCAAAGTGTGAGAGGCTGTAGCCTGGCCTGGGGTAGGGAAGGGACCTGTAGCCTCTCTTTTCATTAGAAGAGAGGCTGTTCCATCCTGGTGAGTGGTCATCCTGAACTCCATGGTAGGGGTGTGGCCATGTCCCTGGAGAGCCTCCAACATCTTTTTGTCTTCCCCTTGTGATGGCATTAAAGCAGTGCATCTGCCACCTCTGTCCTGGAAACACAGGAACACACAGGGCCTGGTGGAACTAATGATGCTATTTAATGGTGTGCACCTCCACATCTGCTAGCTACAGATGCTTGTTGAGTAGCATTGTGCAGGTGGCAATGTAGGCAGGGTGGAAAGCTTTGCCTCCACATTGCCGGTGGTTAGAGCAATGTGGTCCCTTAAACAAGTGAAAATGGGGAGCTAAGGTAGGAAGAGGGCTGGGAATTGCATTGAGGTTGCTGAAGCACAGGTACAATTTCTATTCTCTCAGTGTGCCTTGGGTAGATGCCAAGGGGTTGGCAGGGTTTTGCTGATGGGTTTTGGAGTGCTCTTGGTCAGTGAAGTACTTCACCTCTGGAGAATCACTCCCAGTGAGGCAGGGCTCCTCTCCCTGGCAAACTATGCCTGCCCCGGGAGGTCATACAGCCTGGGTTTTGGGGAGGTGTCTCCCATTTGTTCTCCTCACTTCTTTGAAAAGACATTTCCATATTTTGCAACTGACATTTTCTGTGCCATTTTCTTCTTTCTTGGGGTCAGATGGTGACCCCTAGCCTATCCACTCCTGCCTACCCCAGTGATTCTGTGGCATCAGGGTAAAGAGCTTCTATGAGAAGTCATTCTTTAAAGTCAAGGAGCTCCCACAGACTTGGCAAAAATGTTTAGATCTTATTTGTTCCACTTTTTATTTATTTACCCTCACGCCTAGGTGTTTTATTAATTCTTTGTTTTGCCTGTCTCCTTTGCCAGCAGTTCTGTAGGCTGCATTTTTGTTGTTTTTTTGGTTGTGGGTTTTTTTTTTTCTTTTTTCTCCTTCAGTATAAAGCAGCATGATTCTTTGTATTTCCTTCTTAGTGATCTCTCCTGGTTCCTCACCCCATGTTCTCCAGTGATCAGACCCATTGGTGATTAGATGCTCAGCAGAAGTGATTTTGCAGCCTTTGACACCTTGCATCCCCTGCTGCCTGGATTTCAAAGAGGTAATCAGTCCCAGGGACCTGCCACTGACCCTTTGCTCAAGCTTTTGTCATTCACCTTTTACTGTCTCCTTTCTTAAAGAGCTTGAACTATCTTGATTCTTCTGTGAGGGAAAAAAGGACACGTGCACTGAAACCGTAATAATTTTACCACACTGTCATAGTACTTTCACCTGAAATGGTATCAGATAGTGCCTCTGTATCACATCTATCAATACCTTGTGAAATGAAGTCTTCAGCTCCTATTCAGAGATCCCCCTTTTGTTCACTCGAAGCCAAGAGGACAGTCAGTGAGCTGGAGAGGTGGCTCAGTTCAGTACTGTCCCTTTTAACCCCTTACGCACTGGCAGCAGTGAGTGCAGGGCGCCTCTGCCAGACAATGTGATTCCTTTGGAAACCTCAGTGGGATTTCCAAAGGCCTTGGGCGCAGACAGTGAGACTGTTCCCAGTGTTAGCTGTGGAACACTGAACACAAAAAGATCTCAGTGCTCAGCCAAACTCTGATTTGGACATTAGGAGGAAATCTTTTTTTTGCTGGGTCTCACTGTTTGGTTTCTTGAACTGAAATGTCTGTCCATGACCATGTCTGCTCTTGGAGTCAGTTTAGCAGCCTTTGTTGTCTGACTTACAGATAACACCTAGTGCCATAAAGACTGAGAAGGTATTTATACATATTTTGCACATTGTATTTGAATTGTTATGAACATTAATAAAGAAGCTAAGACTACGGAAACATATTAGTGCTATTTAGATTATTTAAGTGGCCATGATTTCTCCAGAGATTTAAAATTCTGCATCAAAAATCCTAAAGGCTACATTAAATCAATTGCAAACACAAAGAAAATTGACTTTTAAAAGTATGAAACTGAAAAGTCCTATAACTCATCCCAAAGGCCCTTGATAAGTCTTTGATGAATACATCAGAAAAAATAAAAATGAGTTGGAAATTTATTTCCAAGAGCATAATGCGCTTATTTTAATTTTATTTTTTCTTCAATAAATGATAAATTTGAAATATTTCCTTTGGGTTTCACTGTAAATAGATGAAGTAATAATGTTGTATTCATTTTTATTATTAAACAGCTCAGAGAAGAGCAACTTCTGGATTACCTTAAATGCACTGGCAACATAAGTAGCAACAGACTTCCAGACAAAGAAGCCTATGTGGAACAGGTTAAATGGTAAGCAAAACTTGTGTGCTGACTCTTACAAAAAGTGTAAGAAAAGGAAATTCTGCAGCGTGGGTTCCAACATGCATGTTTACTTTTTAAACCTAAATGTGGCCAGAGTATTTTTAATTAATATGGACTCTTTTTTTTTTTTTTCTTCTTTTCCCTTTTCCTTCAAAATGCTTCCTAAATTGTGGTATTTGTGCCTTCATTATTTATAATTGTACTGGGAATAATTTGTTTTAAAAACTGCAGATGTTGGATTTGCTGTAAATCAAACACTGTCATGTTTTTCTTCCTGGTCAGCTGGGTAGTAGTGCAATTCTTGTTCTTTAGTTGGATGAAAAACTTTATGAAATTGTGACTAGCTAACTGTAAGGTTAAGACAAATTCTCGAGTTTGAGGTATAAATGTACATAGACCAGAAGAATAGGTATGGGGCAGCTGTACAAGTGCAATAGTCTTTGTCTGCTGAATAAAATGAGAGTCAGAATCTAATGCATTTATATAGATGTGATTTTATGTTAAGACTCCTTTACCTACATTGAGAGTTTCTTGCAAAAGGCTTCTTGGCCTTTTCTGGTCACCTAATGGTTTCATCAGATGTGCATGGAGAAAGTTTTATACAGTTTGCATTGCTAGATAACTATATGCCTAGTAATTAACAATATACCTCCTTACTCCTTAGTCACCTGCTCTTGTGTTTTTTGTTTTTTGTTGTGGTTTTTTTTTTTTTTTTTTTTTTTTTTTTTTTTTTTTTTTTTTTTTGGTTTTTTTTTTTTTTGCTTTGTTGTTGTGAGTTTTTTGGTCAGTGGTTTCTTTTCTAAAAAGGGGCTTTTCCTTACTCTCAAAAGCCCCTAGAAAGGTAGAACAAAGGAAGCCCAGGTTGTGTTGCTCAGAGGTCAGCAAAGGCAAAGCAGTGCTGTTGCCCTGCCTTGCAGGGAGCCAAGGGATGGAGTGGCATTCCCGTGGCCTTATCTGTGTCCTGGCTCTGGCTGAGGCGATGGCTGCAATGTGGGTTAGTCCAGCTGCTGTAATGTTGTGCCCAGCCTTGGAAAAAACACTGCCATGAAATCTCTCTCATTTAATATCTTGGCTTCATGAGTCCTTGCTGAAAAATCAAATGGATTTTGTTCAGGTCTAATAGTGGGCAAGAAGGGCTCGTAATCTTAGTTCAGATATCACAGAGGTGTATGCATACACCTTCTGTAAATCAGGCAGCATTTTGTCTCAGATTTCTGCTGTAAGAAACTCCCTCTTTTTGCAGGGGTACATGGAAGCTTATGGGAGAGTGTCTCCACACAGGCACAGCTGTGCTCACAGAGCTTCTGTTAATTCAGCTGCAGTTAAGAGGAACTCAATGGATTGGGCTGTAGTCTAGCCATCTAGATATCTAAACTCCCTGCCTTTCTCCTATAAACACTGTGTACATCTTTTTTAGCAAGATTTTTAATCTTTCCATCTGCAGATGAAGTGTGTTAATGTTTATGTTCCTGTCTGGGGTGTTCTCCAAAAACCAAGCAAAGACTTTGAGACAATGAATATGTGGAGATGGGACAGTCTGCAGCCAAGGAGCAGCATTGAAATGTAGGAGGAAATAAGGGATTTAATTCTGAGATTTTTAAACATGAGAAACTTGGTCTACAAAATGAGAATGGCTTTTACTTCTTGTGACTTGGGGTTCATGCCATTCTGAAGTCACATCAGGTGTCTTGACAGAAAGGTTAAAATTATGTATTTGGTTTTGAGGAAAGCCATGTAATGTTTTATTCCTTTTTGGATTCATCAGTATTTATTGACATATATCCAGTCTGCTTGCCCATAGAAGATCCTCAACATCTCACTGCTGCAGTGGCGTGGTGGTCTCAAGATACACCAGGCCTTTATAACTAGTGGTACAGCAAGCACTGAAATTGTGAATTACAAAGTATTTCCCAAGAAGCTCAGGAGGCTCCAGGCTCTGGTCCTGCAATTGTAACCTGATACACACAGGTATCACAGAGCTGGACCCACAGGACCCTCTGTGAACTTCACAGTCTTGTCCATCACGCTGTGAGACAGCCTGGGCAACACGGGTGTCTGGTTTGACAGCTGTCCTAGGAGGAGGAGGAAGCCATATGTTTTCTCTATAGAGAAGCAGCACATTTTTGCCCAAGAGCAGAGCAAAGACTCATACCCACACCTCTGAAGCCATAGAGAGGATCTCTAATTGCTGCGTCTTATGTTATTACACAACATCTGGTTTGTGTTTGTTAAAGATGTGGCATAGAAATGAAGAGGCAGGAGAACAGAAAGAAAATATGTGTAGATACTTCTCAGGGTGTTTGAAGACCTCTGAAGGGACTTGAAATATGCAGCTTTTGTGCTTACACACAGGCACAAATCCTGATGTTGCCTCAGGCTGAGCAGGAGGTGGGAACAGAGCTGTGTAAGCCTGGTGGAAGACAGAGCCCACAGCTGGAAGTCCCTAAGTACTGGGTGGTTCTGGGACAAGCACACAGTAATGTGTTGAAATATAAGGTGGATAATACAATAATTTGAGTTTGACAGAGTTCAGATGGAAATGGAGAGAGAATTAGAAAAATCATATAATCCTTTCCCCATACACAGCTTGACTCAAGGTAGATTTGGTGGAGCCCTCTAGCCAACTTCAATTAGTAGTTCCTGTGCAGTCCCTCACTTCCAAATCATGTAATACTGTAATAACTGTCTGCTATTTAAAGTCAAAGGAAGAATATTAAACTGCTGCTGTCTTTGAAGTTCACAGGCAGGGAATCATGGTTACTAAAGACTATTAATTATCTCAGCAGTCAAACTACACTAGGCAAAATTCTAGTATAAACGCCAGACAGCGAGTCTGATGTTATATTGCAAGATTTCCTCAGAATAATGTCTACAAACCAAGAACAAAAACTGTGTGCAAACTCTAATCTCATTGAAACAGCCTGCAGAGGTACATATATAAATCAAGGGTTAAGCAGGAATGTGTTTTTCTGAGGAAAGTAAAGGCACTTTCTGTGTTTAATTAACAGAATGCTAATTGGGCAAATGAGGGGGAATTAAAAGTGAATCACTGTCTGTAAGAAATTGGTGGTGAAACTGTTAGAGCTGACTACTTGACCTGTGCATGGAAATCGCAAAAGTAAATCCTAAATTGGAGAGTTATAATGAACACTAAGACATTCAGAAAAATAGAAATTCCTGAGAGTGACCATTTTCAGAGAAAAAACACAGCTATTTTAGCCAGGAATATGTTAATGCTTTGTATGGGCTGACCTCCTTGCACTGACTGCAGTTTTAGACCTCATGACCCTGTGAGTAATATTGGAGGTTTTTTCAATGTGGAAAAAATTTGATGCGTCTTTTGTATTCATCAGAGCTGAGAGCAGGGAGGAAAGGATGTCAAAGAATAAGTTTTTGCTCATGGGCAGTCACATTAGAAGATATTTGGGAATGTCTTTATTCATAAAAAATGGGACCATGCATATCACTATGGTTACCAAAAGTGCAATTTAAAGCACATGGTCTTTGAGCAGCACAGGCAGGGACATGATAAGTCTCAGAGTCCAGCCTACAGACAGGGAAAAAGCTAAAATCTCTGAGCCCGTGTTCATATTTGCCAGACTGCTCAGGAGGAGCTGCTCTTTGGTGGTTAAACCCACTGTTAGGGCAGCAATGAAAGCTTCCACTCCTTTCCGTGGCTCTCTGGGCACTCTGCATGAGCTGCTTGGAGCAAGCCCCACTGGGCATTGATAGTGCTGAGCTGATGGAGAGAGATTTTGCAGGCTGAGAAGTCTCTCCTGCAGTTCTCTTTTGACAAACCTTACTCAATGGCCATAAAGTCCAGAAGATCACGTTTTGTGATTGTACAGAGGGAAATTGCCTGAGGCACTGAAAGCAGCAGCCCAGCAGAGAAAAACGGTCGGTGTTACAAGAGGTCTTCCAAAACACTTGCAAAGTTAAATAAACAGCAAATTATTCCAATCATGTGCAAAAATCATTTAAGTTGTAGCTGAAATAAGGCTGTGTGAAGCACTTCATTCAGTCTCCTCTTACATGTGTGCTATTTTAAGGACTGGAAAGAGGCAAACTGATGAACATGGAACATAAGGCCCTCTGGCTCTTAGAAGAGGTAAACAAACTACACATTTTAGTTTTTTTTCATCCTAAGATAGTGACAGCTGGCTTCAGATGTGTTTGTAGCAGTGTCCTGTGTCTGATATATACATATATAAAAAAGAAGTTATGTATCATCTTTAAAAAGGCATTTTTCAAAATTAATCTCTCAGCCTGTAATTTAGTTCTGGACTGGAGATATTTTATTTCTTGGTGTATGCCAGACACTTCTCTGGCATGTTCTGATTCAGTGGCTCTCCCACCTCAGCTCTGGGAAACGTAGTGACTGAGCCAATGCCTCTGAAATTAATGGGTATAATTCTATCAGCCCAGGGTGGCCCTGGCAGCAGTGTGTGCATGGTGAGGGCCAGCAGGCTGAAGAGTGCTGGGCTGTAGCCCACATTTGTCCATCTGAGCTTCATTGCTTCAGTCAGTCCCATGACAAAATCAGGATCTATTGGAGTTGTGCAACAATATATTGTTTCTTCTCCTACTACTAGTGACAGCATTTATTTTTCCTTCTTCAAAGTCATGATTTGGACTAAAATTGAGCATGTTCCTAAATCTACAGTGAATGGTCAGAGCTGAGTAATTGCACTGGCACCTAGAACATTTGATGAGCGTCAGGATCTTGGATTCATGCATTGTTTTCTCAAAGTCTGAAGATTATGTTTAGCATATTATGGACCAAATTATCCCTGACACCTGGGACACAGAAGATTTGAGGACAGAAATGCATACCAAGTTTTACACATGGAAATTAAACAGGGTGTGAAATCTCATTAGTGCTTCTGAGAGACTGATGGTACATTAGATTTGTGTCTGACTGCTTGGGTGGACTGTGCATTTGTGCATGCCTTGAAAATTCACTTAGATTTTATTCCAGAGCATGGGATTTTTTTTTTTTTAAGTAAAATGAAGGAATTTAATTTTTTGAGGTGAATTAGAGTATAAGTTGATTGAGCTGAAATATCACTATTTTCACTCCAGAGATTACTATGATTATCATCAGTTGCAGAAGAAAAAAAATAACCCCAAACCAACCAGAGCCAGCTATAGTTGCATATCTTTTAGATGCTGCATGTTGATATTTTAAGAAGGTATACAACCAGTAAGTTGTAATTGGTAAAATAATGTTTAACTGAATCAGATGCCATGCTTAGTTCCTCTGTCCTGCCTCCTGCAGCTGGCAGATGTTGGCGGGGTGTTTGCACCTGCAGAGAGCTGTGTTTTCAAGGGCTGTGTGCCAGCACAGCATCTAAATGCTTCTTCAATGGAACTGTCTACCTTTAAGATGAAAGTCATCTAAGCTGGCCACAGCTGCACCCCAGCTGGCTCCCTTTGTGTCATACTGTGGCACAGCAGAGATTTCCCAAAGTCCTCTGAAGCATTGCAGAGGACTGAAACCTGAAGTAATAAACCTAGCTGGGCATGAGCTGGCTCCAAAGGAAGGTAGATGTCATACTGCTGCACTTTACTCCCAAATAATTTCTTGTTCTAGTTCAGCACTTAGCCAATAGACACTTGGGTGAGCTTTCCAATCAGGCAAGGTTTTCTGAAATCTCTTCCATGCCTTTGGAGAGTGGGCATGCAGTTTCCAGGGTTGGATCTGGTCCTCATAAGCATGGCAATAAAGCATAGGCTAATGAGCCCCGCTGGGCTTGCACAAGTCAGTCTCTGCATGAATGGCATGGTCCACTCCAGAGAGGGGAAAGGGAGGACTGTGTTGGCACAGACGGCCTTTACAAGAGGGAGGTGGAGGTACCATGTGACACTGAGTACAGATATAGACCACAGATCATTCAAGGGGCTTTCTCCAGAGAGTTCATCAGTGAGATGAACTTTTTGTGTGTGTGGTGCCACTTGGGTTTGAGTGGAAAGCTCAGACCTCTTAATTTTCAAGCAGACCCTGCTTGGTAAGTGTCCTTGGACTCAGAGTACCAGAGGAAGAGGCACGACCCAGTTCCAGAATTCTTGGTCCAGCAGTACTGGCAGCAAAGCCTGGCAGTGTGGCCCAACGTTGCACAACCCCAGCTGAGACTGTGGCTTTACTGGTGTCTATTTCCATGCAGCTTCACTGGATTAAAGCTGATTCCAGCTTGCCAATATGTACTGAAATGATGTCTCTGGCTGCAGCACAAGAGCACCCTGTGTGCTATGTTAAGATCCAGACAGGAAACCTGTCCTAGGATACTCGAGCTCCCTATGGTTCAAAGCATGTGACTCATCCTTTAAGTCTGTGATAAACTTCATATACAAACATATATATATATAGAATTACCAGAAGCATGCATACAGAAACAGTATTGAAACAAAACCCCTGTAATTCCATAAATAACAACATAGGAGATAAAATATTTGCTTTTTGAAATCTCATTCTGGGGCAGGAAAGGAACTGGGGGGCAATTGTTCTTTTCTGCTGAGCATCCTTGCTGGCTGCTTCAATATTAGCATTAGTTATTCAGGTTACTGACGTGGTTTTAACTGATCTGATTACTGATAGTTTGGTTTTATAGTTTTTCTTCAAAGAATATGGTGGACTTGCAGACCTGGATTTCTGAAGTCCTCAGAAGCTGCTGTTATGGGTTCCCTCAATGGCAGGAGCATTGCATAGTGCTGATCGCAGTCTTTTAAACTAAAAAAAAACCCCAAACTGCAAACCTAAACAAACAGTGGGGAATGGTTTTAAATGCAGCTATAAAAAACTTGCTGGCAAGAATTTTGGCATGCCTTATATACTGGCTTCAGTTTTTGGTTCCTTGCCATTTTCCCTAAGGTCCAGGTTTTCTCTGTAAGTTTCTAGCACAGGACAAACAAGTCCCTGCAGCCAAAGCCATTTCAAAACCTGAAAAATTTCCTGTGCAATCAGTCAGGTCATCCAGTTTCAAAATCCATTCTTGTTTATCATATGTGGTGGGTCTGAGGTGAAGTACCAGTCTCATTGATTTTGGCACAGTTTAGATCCAACCTGAGTGGAAGGCACGTTCAAAATTGTGATGTGAGATTCACTCGCTCTGCTCTGTGATGAAAAGAAATCGACTTTCCTAAAATCCAGATGTAATTAAGCAACTCACATGGCTCTAATTGGAAATAAACTAAAATCTTCAACAGCAGCACAAGTGATCCTGGAACGTAGCCTAGGATACACCCAGGATATGATGCTGCTCTTCAGTTCCGTGCCCTCTTTCCTTTGGGACTGGCATGTTTTACAGCTGACAGCTCTTTTGGAACTTGTTTTATGTGAAATGTTCCAGGGAAATAATTAGAAATTAGATCAAAAGAGAATGCAAAGAAACCTGCAGGGTTAGAGAAAAGTGCTGAATTTCTTGCAATCTGTACCTTGAATTCATCAAACCTGAGGAGGCAGGTCACCTAAGATAAAAAAGACATGGCAGGTCACAACAATATGTGTTTTTACAGCATGCTTGTTTATTGAAATCGCCAAAAATCCTCCACTGTTTTCCTTGGTGGTGATGAGGAGGATTTTGAGATCCAGTGACTTCATTAATAGTGCTCTTCTCCTTATCCCATCTCTTGACTCAGTGAAGTTTCTCTGGCATACAGGCTCACTTGGTTAATGAGATATGACACTTGGCATACTACTAATAAGAAGGAAAAATGGGAAAAAATGTATGCATCACTTCTGAAATGTTGCTCCAGGCCCTTTTTCTGTACATCTGGTACATATTTTTAATCTTTTGTTTTGCAGAGTAAGGTGCCAGAAATGTGGGAGTCATCAGCAGTTAGTTATTTTCATAAAGAAGATGCTGAAAATCTATGTAATTACAGACCCATTTCAATTTTATTCTCTGCAGTTGAATTATTTCAATGTCTTTTTTATAGTCAAAATGAACAAGTTTAGTTTACAAATATTTTATTACAATTAGGGTAACTTGATTTCTGCTATCATCATTTTACAACTGTAGTATTATTAAAAGTGACAAATGACTCTGTAGTCAATTGCTCTTCTGAATAAATGTCATTTTGTGTGGTGGTTTATTTCTTCTGCCAACCTTTGATCTAATGAGAGGCAGCAGATTTTATTTGGGCTTGTTTTTTTACTTTGGCATGTGATGGCTTTGCCTTCAAGAAACAATTCATTTTCAAGTGAGGCAGCTGGAAATTTTGCTGTAATGAAAGATTTGGCATTTGGCATGGCAACATTCAGGGATCCTACAGCAGGCTTTCGCAGAGTCCTTATCTGTGTATTTCTACATTTACATCACTCTTTAGCAACAACAGAGATGCAACAGCTTTTTCCCCCTTTGTCTGTAGGCCTTTGAGAGGCTGGCCTGAAGCCCTGGGGATTTCAGCACTTGACACTTCTGCTGACCACTGACTTCATTCAGTCTGTGATCAAGACTTTTCTGGCAGTGCCATCCAGTGAGATCTACAGTGACTTCAGTTTTAGGTACTGATCTCCCAACGTGCTCCTCAAATTCTCCCTGCCAGCCCTGTACTCCTTCCCAGAGGCTTCATGCTGGCTGCTGCCTCCATGTCCTTTCAGGCAGGTGTTTATGCTGAAGGTGGCACCAGCTGCTCCTCTCCCTTAATTGACACCGAGCTGAAGTCGGACTTGAAGAGTTGGCCGAGGTTGCTTGTTTGTGATGAATGTTTTCTTCAATCCAACTGCTCACACATGCTGGGGACAGCTGGTGTTTCCCACCTGAAGCTGTGGAAGTGAGCCCAGTCCTGGAGTCACTCCCCAGATGATGACATGACTTTAAAGTCCTCAGTAGGCAGGTCCCTGTGTGAGCTTTGCTCAGCTGAACTGGAGGGACTCCTGTTATTCCATGCTTGTAATCTTTCCTTCTTTTTTGTGTAAGTGGGCTAGCAAAACCCTGAAATAACTCTTGTCCTATCAGTCAATGTCAGATAGCATTTACTCTTTAAGATCATAAAGCCAATATAGATCTGAAATGCCAAAATCTTAATGTGAGAGAAAAGTGGTAAACCTTTGCTATTTGCTTCTCTGAAATAGCTGGCATCAATTACATGCCCAGCTGAAGGATGTATTCTGGTTTTGGACAATTTACAGTTCAGACTCTTTGATTTTTTTTTCCTACAGACATCCAACTGCATTTGCTCATTTCCTCCTCTTTAAAACATTAAGTAGAAATGTTTGGAGGCTTTTTTACTAAAAACTAGTGACATTCATTTTCTAAAAATGAGGTTACAAAAAAATTTGATCCTACATTTAAAGTATGCATTTCTTTAAAGGATACTGCAAAGGCCAGTCAGTAGAAATTGCTTTGAGCACCCTGGTCTAGTGGAAGGTGTCCCTGCCCATGGCAGCAGGGCTGGAACTAGATGATTTTAAGGTCCCTTCCAACACAAACATTTCTTTTTTTTTTATATTTTTTTGATTTTATGAAATGCTGTAAGTGACTATTATTTTCAGTGTTTTAGTAATTTAGACTAATCTATTTTAAAATAATTTTATTTAGTTTGGTCTTGCATGTTTTATAAAATTTTGACTACCTGAAAAATGTGTAACTTAAAACCAGGGAAAAAAGAAGGCAGAAGGAGATCATGAGTGGAGAGGGAAAATAGCATGGCTTGGTGAAATTGTTCCAGGTGTCTTGCTGCCATGAAATAGGTTAGAGGCAGTCATGGCTCTGTTATGGCAGAAAAGTCTTCACTGAAGAGCTTTGGGGGCATGCCAAAAACCCTTCACTCTCCCAGAGGGGCCCTCAGTGAGCATTTGTGTGGGAGTCCTGATCACCACATCTGGAGATGTTGGAACTCCCAGACAGAGATTTTCATGGACAGGTGATGAGGAAGCTGGAGGCAGCTGGTGCCTTCCTGCCAGGGAGCAGCCAGGGCAGTGTTGTCCAGAGCATCACCAGCCACAGCTGCATCCCGTGCTACCCAAACACAGAGAGTCACAGGTTGGCCAAGAGCTTTGGTGAGCCCATGGCATTGGGGTAGGTGTGAGGTCAGGCCAGGAAGGGCAGTTCTCAGACTGGGGTCATGAGTGGCACGGGATGCTCAGTTTTAATGTGCCTGGGGTGAGGAGCAGCATCAAATGCCTGAGATTAAATGAAATGTGTGAGCACTAAGAGGAGAAACACTTGCATGTGAGGTATTGCTCTTTGAGCCCTGCGTGGGCTACATGTGGATGTCCCTGTTTGGTTAAGGATAATGGGTTTTTAGTTTGGTGTGTTATATTGCCATTGTATTATTTTCTTAGCATTTCTTTTAATGAAGCATGATTTTTCCTCCTGCCCTCCTGGGAGCTTCTCATAAACCCTTTGTAAAAAAGGGTAATTCTTTTGCCTCCCTTGGCAAGCCAAAATCTGATTTTCTGATTTTGGGATGGAAAGGTGGCCATTACTGTTTGTTTTATGCTGATATTTTTATTCAGCTCCTGGATTTAGAGATCCTGCCTGATTTAGTCTGTGAATCCCTTTGCTATTACAGACATAACCCCAATTCAGATTTACTGGAAGAGCTAAAGAGACTTCTCCCTCCTCTTTTCATCAGCAGAAATACTGTGATTTCCAGCATTTTGTGGGGTACTTACATGGTTGCAGAGCTTCCTGCTAGGTCAGGACTCCATTCACCCCTCTCTGCATATTGCTCTAGCAATAGATGCTTCTGATTGAATCCAAGTGAAAATAATTCCCCACTAACTCGTGTTGCTTAGGGAGGGTGATTTGGGAGTCTAACTGCCTCTGGCTCATCCACTCTTGACCCTCTAAACACCACTGCTGTGTGTGCTCCTGCAGAGCTCAGCAGGTGTCATGAAAATGATCCTGCTTTTGCAAGAGCTGGGCTTTGGAGCTGGTTAATTGCATTGTGTTTAAGCATTAAAATTTTGGCAGAAGGATTTATTTCTGCCACCAAACAATTGTTCACAAATGTTTCCATTATTCAGCCACCTGTAATGCATGCCTATCAAAGGAAGAGGATTCCTATTAATAATTACTGTCAGCCGTGTGCAGTGATGCAATCACTTTGCAGCATTCACTCTTGGGGTAATTCCAGTCAAATGGTGTATTTCAAATGTCAGCTTGATGTTCCTTTGTAAAGAGGAATGCTTTATTAGAGGAAAATAAAATTTACTTGTAATCCTGGTCTAAAGTCTCAGGTGATAAAGGATGACCGGGATTTTAAATTCCATCTTATTTTTTGTTAGACTTACCTTTTTTTTTTTTTTTTTTTTTTTTTGAGGTTCCTGGAGAGGCTGGGGTGATTTCTCCATTTCTGGGAGACTAGTCCAGGCCAGCCATGTAATTTGAAAACTACTGGAGTAAAGATAGGGCCTATTTATCAAATTATTTATCATAGGCATAATTAGAGTCTCTGCAGTGCTCTGGACTGTTCTGTTAGACAAAGGTGATGAATGCATGGGGATTAATGAGCCCTTTGTCTGCCTGTTTATGGTTTCAGGGTGCTGGCTGTGGTGAGGGTAGGTCCTTGGGACCACATGTGCACTCACTGACTTATCTGGGCAAGCCCCTAACCTCTGGCAGTGCTCTGATCCTCTATGGAACATTTTTTCCTTGGTAGCTGTCATTGCCCTGTGTCACAGAGCATTGGGAAGCTGGAATGTCCCCAGCAGAAGCACCCTTCATCCTGACACCTCCCAGGATTCCTACACTGTGAAATTTTATCTTAACCCCTGAGTTTTCTCACTTTTACTCTTTTGATTCTCTCCCCCATGCCATTTAGGGGGGGATTCAGTGAGCAGCTGTGTGGACCTTAGTTGCTGTCTGGTGTTGAACCATGATGATATTCAAATTTTATATGCAAGGCTTTTCATTGCATTATTGAGCCTCACAGACCCCTGAGGTTAGGTGTTATGAGCTGAAGGATAGAATCCTTAAAGGAAAAGATTAAGCACCATTCTCTGCACACCACAGGTGGCTTGCTTGTGCATTGGGATCAGCTTGTTCAAATTTCTAAGGCCCTTGCCATGTGGTTGGATTCCCTGGGTTGCAAAATTAGTGGTGTATTTGGGGTAGCATCTGCTGACACCCACACTGTTGATACTGGCAGACAAAGGGACCAGCGTGAGCTGGCATCATGTTATTCATGCTTGGATATTTGTATGCCACGGAGTTCTGCTACAATGACTTTTATTTAGCTCTCCCCTGAATAATGTTGGCCATTGAGCTTCATCAGTGCTTTTGGTTCTAAGCCCAAATAGCAGTAAAACCTATTGCTGCTAAAACTTACTTATAACCACGTCTGCAAGAACAGTTTATTAAATCTTGTACTTTATTCGGGTTGAGTAATTCTCAATGTTTCTCAGTGACAGGAGTGTCATTTTTGTGTTTGGCATCTTCTTTCTGTTTTTCATTTGTTAGTTTATTTGCCTAATATATATCATAGTTTTATCCAGAAATAGCTCATATTACCAATTCACCTACTCTTGGATTTTTTTTCCGTAGTATATCTTGGTAAAACTCCAGGGCAGAGGGTGTTTGGGCTGCTGTGGAATGAGCCTGAATAACTTTGACAGACCTTGAAATGCATCTGTATGGATTAGATTACCTCAGAAGTAAGAGGAAATTTATATTTACTGGAAGGTACCAGCCATTTCTTACTACTTTTGCTTGCACTGAAAAAAGTGTTTAGGGTAGCACTTTGGAAAGTATACAATTAATATTACGGGGCAGTTTCAGGACTGAGAGATCACAAAACTGGTGTGCTGTATAACTTCCACTAAAATCTCACTTTGAGAACTCACGGTTTAAAAATGCTCTTACTTGATACATCTGCTACCTCTGTGCAGAGTGGTATCTGCTGATTTCAGTCACAAAAATAAGTTCTTACCTACTTTTTATTCCCATCAGTCCTGCAGAGCCGACACAGCTGAGGAGTGTGGTTCAGCTCTGGAGGACTGACAGCCAAATTAAACTTCCCCCAGGTGCTCTGATACAGCCACACCAAAGCCAGAGGAGTCAAACTGGCAGAGAGTAGTTGAGAAGAGACCAGGGCTGCAGAAGAGCAGAGATTAAAGCAGCCACTTCAGATCTAACATTCCAGCTTTCCAGGCTAAAATAAAAAAATCCAGATATGTAGGGCGAAAAGAGGGGTGGTGGTGTTGCTTCCAGTGTAAGACCATTTGCATCTTCCAGCTCAGTTAAATGAAGTTTTTCCCTTGATATTTAAATGTGGTTTGGGTGTTATGTGGAGGACGAGTTAATGCTAAGTGATGTTAATGCTGGCCTTTCCTTTCGCCAACCTTTTTAGGAAGTCTTAGCATAGATTTTGATGTCTGCAATGCTTGTTTAAACTCCAATATTCCTGTAGCTTTTCCCATTTTTGAAGATAAAACGTATATATTGTTTCTTGCTTTTATTTCTCTTATGAATACTTGTGAAATATTGACATCAGCATTGTGGTTTTGGGCAATATTGTCAAAGAGAGATACTAAACTATCCTGAGCCAGACCTCCCTAAACCCAGTGATACTTCCTTGAAAATGTAATGTATTTATGGCTGCCTGGGATGCAACATCTCATGAAGCATGGCTTTTCCCAAAGGAAGGGGCCCTAAGAGGATGGGATGGCCAGAAAATGAGAGATGCTTTCAAGGAAAGAGAGCAGATATTTGAAACTGTTCCTGTACTTTTCTTTTTTAAATTTTCCCATTTTATCTTCTCATTTAGAGGCCACCTTGGAAAGGATGTTTTGAGACAGCTTTTATCGAACTCTTTCAACACGAGCTGAAGTACCACTGCTAACAGAGAGGAGGGAGGAAAAAACTCTCCCTGTACAGGATAATTGCTGCATTTCCATGAGCTCTATCTCCTCTTTTCTGTCCCTGCTGGAGGATCCCTGACTAGAGAGAGCTACCATGAGGAAAAGGAAAATACCCTGGTCGGGGTAATGATAACACAGGGCTCAGGGCACTGGGATGCAAATGTCTATCATGACCATCCCATGGTCCCAGAGATACCTAATTCCATAGATACATATATGTGTGAGTGTGTGTGTGTGTGTACGTTTCATTTCAAGTGTGTTTGTTTCCAAAACCTCACACTTGAGTGTCTGAGAACTGGCTGCCAGCAAGGCAGGACTTTCTGCTCCCAGCAGCAGCAGCCAGCTCTGGGTGCCCAGCTCTCCTGCCTGTTCCAGGCTGTCCTTCCTGAAGGCATGTACTTTTGGAAGGCAGCTGATAAAAGCACACACACACACTGAGCTCCCGTGCAAAGTAATTCCAGATATGATGAGCCTATTGTATATATGAATAGACCTTTAAGGCATGTGGGAACTAAACCTTTTTTGATCTCCTATCTCTTCAGAACACTTCATGCTGTTGCCTCTGTCTCTTTACTCAAATTCTCCTGTTTTTTTTTATTCATCTGCCTCATGCATGGCATATTTGAAAAAGGAAAAAAATAGTTTGAGGACCAGTCTTCCAGAACAGATTAGTGATGGGGGGAGCAGTCGAGGAAGGAACTGCTGTGAAAGGCCCATGTGTGCACAAGAGGTAATTTTTTTCCTAGAAGGTCACATGGTACCAAATTTTGCACATGCACTGCTCCAGATGTTGGAGACAAATCCAAATGTAAGAAACTGAACGTTGTTGCAGAGAAAGTATGGTCAAATCACACTCTGAAAACAGAAAGCAAATTCCCACAGGTGTTACTGAGAAAGTGAGCAAATACCAGATTTTGGGTTGAACAGACCAACGCTTGCTCATTTTTCCTGCTTTTTGTTTCTTTTCTTTGATTCTAATTCTTCCATGAAGGTGGGGTTAAGTAAGAGGTGTTGCTGCTCCGTGGCCCAGCAACAAAATGATATTTTGATCTTGTACCTGATTCCAGGCAGAAATAGAATCCACTCAGGGGGGGTGGGCGTGCAGCTCGGCATGACTGGCATCTCTGGAATGACTTTGGCTCTCTTCCCCAATTTTGCTCTGAAAAAGATGATGCTGTAGCCTTATCATGTACAAACTGCAAAGCTGTAGGGCTCCCCTGTGTCTCAAAATCATTTGCAATACATTTTTCAGTAGATTTGGATCATCACATTTCAGGAGGGTCCTCTTTAGATGAGCTGGAGGGAGAGGGACTAACCCTGGGTTGTGAAATTTTTAATGTAGAGCAAAAATTAGCATATGCACCAAAGAAATTGGAAGAATAAAACCATTTCTGGTTTAGCGCTGTACAGGGCTGAGAGCATGGGAATTAACCAAGCCTGGGTCTCTATGGGCCTCTCTTGGCTGACAGACTTTTTAATTGAATTTTATCCTAAAGCAGCAGTACAAGGTCACCCCTTTTGGACACCATGAAGTCTGCTCAGGAGAATACTGTGAGGAGAGATGTTCAGATGGAGAGACGTCCATTTGAGATAAAAACTGGGGCCATGTAGATGTTCTCAATAAGGCACAAACTGTGGCTGAAACTGCTTGCAGAGTTTGGGTGACAGCAACATTTTTCACTGTGGACTCCCCACCTCAGCATGCCCTTTGGGGGATGTGAGTTGTGGCTCTCTTGTTTCCACAGTGTTCTAAGCAATGTAGTATCTTTGAGACTTTCACCTGCCAGGAATTTGGTAGGCATTAACCTCTGGGATAAAAAAAATCTTTATAATGAGATTCAGGACTGGATTAATATGTGAAAAGTTGGCTAAAAGACAGAGTAATTTTATGTGTTTGTTGATGTTTTCTACTCTTTGTGCGTCCTGTGATCCTCCCTCCATCCCTCCCTCCTTCCTTCCCTTCCCTCTTTTAGGGCTTGTAAGTGGAAGATGGTGGTAGGAACAAAATCTCTGCAGTGAAGTACTGAGAAGCACCATGAAGGGAGTCACTTTTAAAATCACAGTGCCTGCTGTCTCCCATCACATGCCCTGGGCTGGGATCAGACAGGAGGTTTTGGATCTTACACCGGGCACTGAGTAGCTCAGGGCCTGAAGGGTAGAGTGTGCCACACTTGTCATACTGGAAAACCAGGAGCAGGAGAAGCTACTGGGAATTGTCCTGGGCTCAAACAGCTCTACAGGACAGTGCAGCCCATTTGGCCTCTGCAAAATTCGTAGGTTTGTTCTGGCCATTTGTGTCTCCAATCTCGTCCTGGCCTTAAAAATAGTGTCACTGAGAGTGGCTGCAATGTGGCTCAGCCACAGGAGGGTGATTTAAAGTGAGGATCAGGGACCTTAACTCAAGACTTCCTTACTCATATCAGCTTACAAAGCTGCCTTTCAGTTATTTTTATACATACTTTATTATTCACTGTCATGTTCAGTTTAATGTAGGGTGACCAGATGCCCCAGCATGACTCAAACAGTCTTTATCCTTAATTAAATGTCCTCTATGCATCTGTTTTTTCCTTGCTGGTTTCTGATGTCCCAGAAATTTAATAAAGTTTTCACTTTTCTGTTATTAGCAAACATTGTTTCATATCTGGCTTTACAGTTTTATTATACAGTCAGTTGCAGAGCTTAAAATTGTATTATAAGGCTCTCTTGAATACTCTGTTTTAATATATGCTCCCTTCTGTAGCACCATGTTTCTAAAGCTTGTGCTATTACACAGTGATAATGCAAAATTTTATATTTTACAATCATCAACTCTAAAAATAAAACAGTAAAAGTTTGTAATTTACAAGGCTATAGATGACATCTGCAGATCTTATGGGTTTAAAAATGTATTGGTTCAGTTTCCCTTTATATATCAGTCTGAGATGGAATCTATTAGGCTCTGCACACACACAGCATATTGCTGCCACTTACACTCGATGCTTTCATGTCTTTGAGGGTGAACATAAAAACAAAGGATGGGAAAAATAGGAGTATGGACTCTGTTAACTACAGCAGAGGTTTTCTATGTATGCCAAGTCATGGAGGTTCAGTAGACATGAAATGTCAGCAGAAACAGGCCAAAATCTTCCAGTCACCTATGGATATGCTCTCAATTTACGCGTCTGAATTGTGGTGATTTTAATGAAGTGTTTATGGGTGCCATGCTAAGGATGTACATGAGAGTTTACAGGAATGAATGAAAAGTGATAGTTTATCTTAGGGCCAGAAATTAATTGCACATAAATATGAGCAACAATGAGTTGGTCTGTGAATTACTTGCAAGATATTTAGTCAGTCATACAAAATCAAACGTGTGATTGGAAGAGAAGACTACCCTCAAAAACATGCTTTTAGCCAGAAAGGGGTAGGAAGCAGACAGAAAGAATAATATAGCAGAGCCCATGGCTCAAACACAAGCAGCTGATCTGTCCTCCAGACCAAATTGTGTCACTGGATATATTGGAATTGTTATTACTCTGTGCAGTTAGCTGAGATCACTTGCTGGCATGGTCTGCTTTGAGATAGCAGGTGCAGCCACAGTGGACAGGGAAGACTGGAGCTGTCCAGCTCCTGGCATGAGCTGCTCTCCCTTCCCCAGGGGAATCTGGGGTGCTGAGCCTGGCAAGAGTGCGGGCCCCCAGCTGGTGATGTGTGAGGGAGCAGCACTGCTGGAAGACGAGGTGTGCCCCTGTTTAGCCTGGGACTTCACTCACCACAGAAACGGGTGAGAAAGTTTCCTCAGGCAGTGATGTTTTGAGAAAGGTAATCTAAAGGCAGCCACTCAGCAATAGCTTGCAGGGGATGGCATGGTTTTCATCTCACAGAAAGGGACTTTCTGAAAAGGAGGAAGGGAGGTGTGTGGCTGTGGGGTAGCTACCACAGTTCCTAGCTGCCTTCTGAGGATAATGGTGTGTGTAACTGTGAGCTTCTATGCTCTTGAAAATTATTTTTGAGAAGATGAATGCTTTTAATATTTCTTTAATCATGGAAGAAAGAGCAAAGAAGAAAGCTGTTATGAGAGACACATCTGACTGTTGTGACTATAAAGAGCAACCCTATCATTTGTTCAGATCAACATTACTATAGATACATTGTAATTTGAAAGAAAAAAAACCCAACAAACCAAAAAGACCTCCTCTTTTTAAAAACCTTATGTGAAGGTGCTTTCAGAAAGACAAATCTGTGTACAGTACAGCAAAACTGTACTGTATTGGTGGGAGAGTGTTTGGAGAAAAAGGCAGGGAAGTCTTGGAGTGTAAAATCAATGAAAAATGGCAATATGACTCAGATTGTTTTGCACTCAGTCCTAAGTGTGCATTTACAGTCTGAAAAAAGGTCTGATATCTGATCAGCAAAGGTTGGGGAGTATTATTGATTTTCAAACATTCTTGAAAGAAACACTTTTTCCAAGTACTGATCAAATAAATATATTCTGGACAGAGCAAATGTGTGTTCATTTGATTAAAAAGGCATCAATTTTTCATTATTCCAGTTTTAGAAATCACCATATTTCCTCCACTAGTACATATCTCTGTATACCAGGACAGGGTGATTGATTGGACACATGTTCATCGAAGCCAAAATAGTGCATTTCAAACCTATTTATTGCCCTGCAAAGCAATTGCTTTGTAACATATTTTGTTTTCTCTCCTGTGGTCTCCCAGGCTGTGGGACTTAGTGCTGTTAAAACAATAGACCCATTCATTTAACTGAGGAGGTGCTTGCAACTAAATGTATGGCATCATTATCATTAGCTTCAGTTCCATCAACAGGGTGTCATTATCGCATTTAACTTAATTAGTATGGAAGCTCTCTCAAAGAATGCTTCATAGAGAGGGATGTTGTAAATGCATTCTTGACTTCTAGTAAATAAACCAATAGGCGAATGCATGGTGAAGAATTTATAAAATAGCTGCTGTAGTGGAAGGCAGGCGGAGTAACACCTGCGCTGCTGCTCAGGGCAGGGAGGTGGCAGGGGAGCGGCACAGACAAGCTCTCCCAGCATTCTTATCGAGAATGTATTATGGCACAGCATCAGCTTTTCAGGTGTGCTCTGGAGTAGATGCAAGGTTCAGGAGGTGTGTGCAGCTAGGGAGTTCGGCACTGTTGCTCCTGAGCCTGCTCACCCCACTGCGCTTCTGGGTATGGGAAGGCAGCAGCCATTTCTGAATTGCCGACGCACATACAAAGGTGATACATGCACTGTTTGCTCTTACTGTGTTTTTGTAATCTAAACAACTCATCTACAGCTGTGGAAAACATAAAAGGGTCTATTTCAAGATACTGGCCTCTGTGGCTGATCAATATACCCTCCTCCTTCCCCTGCTCAGCTCCTGAAATCATGTCTCAGAGTTCCATGAGGAGTTAGGGCTGCACAGCGCGCTCATATGCCTGTGACATACTTTGGATGGGTTTTTTCCATTGTAAGTATACAGAGATGAGCTGTCTAATGAACAATTAAAAAGGTAGCCTAACACTTGAAGTTAATTGTAACCCTTACCCAGCTGAACAGGCATGCATCCCCTACCACCCAATACCCTCCTTTCTTACTTGCAGACAGTGGGAGACCCTTTGAATTTTTCCTTGCTTTTTCAAAATGCTGCACCTGAATGTTCATTTGATTAAAAAGACATCAATTTTTCATTATTCCAGTTTTAGAAATAAACATATTTTCACTGGTACATATCTCTGTGTACCAGGACAGGGTGATTGATTGGACACATGTCCATCTTACATTTCCAGGTTCCTCATCCACTCCCAGTTAGGCACAGGCACTCATAATGCTGAAAACAAACACGGTAGCTCCCTTTTTTTCCTTGCATTTCAAAGGAAGGAAAGGTAGTATGGTCGTACTCTGGGTGAATAAGAATTTGTGTGGCTATTTGGCCTTTCTTCCATAATAATCTATTGATCAGGTTTCACAAAGATGTTGGGGGTATTTACTTCCTGCAACTTGCTAGGCAATGAGTAGATGGAAAGTCTCAGACTGAGCTCAACCCTAATTAGACTCCAGGGAGTGAACAGACCAGGGGAAGAAACAGGAATAAAGATTAGAAGTGTCACAAATGTGGGAAAAGCTGGAGTTCCTATGAGAATGTTCTGCAGGAACCCTGGCTTTGTTAATTCAGCAGATCAGCTAACTCAAATGCATTCTGCTGTTTGGGTGCTTACTGTTCAAAGGAGCATCAGTTTCCCAGCTTTTACTTACAATAGTTTGGTCTGGAATTGTATTTTTTTTTGTTTCTTATTTTTTGAATTCTTTTTTAGTTAGAGATTAGCTATTCTTTCTTAATCCTGGAAAGCCTAAAGAAAATAAAGAAGAGAGTCACATCACAAATATGCAAACTGGCATCTCTGACAAGGAAAGATAAGGAAAGGACAAATTTTTCTGTAGGCTGTCTCAATGGGACCCTCTCAAATTTGCTCTTCCCACATTAAGTAGAATATCAATAATTAAACTTCTTCCCAATGAGCCCTGAAATAACTTCATATGAATAAAAAGTTTGCAATCTACCTCTCTGCCAACAGAGGCAATTTTGTAACGTGTTTGGGGGCTCAAATTAAGTCAAGCAGGACTGCTGTGGACAGCTGCTGCTTCTGGCTCCTTGAGGCAAATCCAACCCTTAGTGGTCACCTTGTCTACACACCTGGGCACCTGCCTCAGTGGCAGGGACAAATCAGCTACAGGAGTGCCTTGAGAGGGGCAGTGCCTCCAGGAATGGCATTTCAGTGTGCTAGCTAGGATATGCTGAAGTTTTCTGAAGGAGGCCAGCTCAAAGAAAACTGAAGCTGGAGAAAAAGTAATTAATCAGGATTAATTAGTTGTTATTATTATTGTTGATATTATTATTCTTACATTTCACAGATTGCAGATATTGGAAGATAACTTGTCAGATTTCACAGCAGCAGCAGGTCCATGATTCAGTGGATTTAACAGCAAAGTTATAGGCAAACACTGGACACAGTTCGTGTCTGATTGATTGTAATGGAAAATATGTGAGAACACTTCTGATTGAGATTATGAGAAGCAGGGAGAAAAATTGGGGACATTGGGTCAAATTGTTGCCAGAAAAAAAAAAGATCCAGCAAGACCTGGAAGGAACATCAGAAAAAATTGCAACTAATTGTCTCAAACTTCTAAGACAGGTAGGGAAATGCATCAGAAGATGCTGAAGTTTTTTTATTGTTTTGATCAAGAGTAACAAGAGGGAACATTTTTACTCTGTCATACTCATAACTGGCTAAACTCACAGCTCCTAAGGCAATTCTTTTTTACTGTTCAGTTGTATTGTACAGATCACATGCTCATGAAAAGTGAACTGTCAAAGTAGGTATTGAACAAAAGCACAGCTCCTTGGGTAAACTGGCCTTGAACCTTTGTCATAGACAAAATAGGTACAGCTGAAGTATTTGAGATATGAAGCCCCTGGTGGGGCACAGGTGGACTACAGCAGAATGACAAATATCTGAGGAACTTTAACTGTTTCTGAAGGAGTCTGTGGCTGAGCTTACCTGCACTACAGGTAAATGGCAATGCTTCTGTGAGATACGTATGGATTTACTTAATTTAGACAGATCTTGAATTCTTAATCCTAAATTATTTGCCCAGAACTCTTACTTCCACTCTTATTTGCCCTCTCTCAGGGAGAGATAGGTTAAGCCAACTTAAAAAAGAAGGTACGTGCTGTTTCTGATGTGAGAATTAATGAAATTATTTTGAACACAATATGAAGAAATATTGGTGTTTGTTTTCTCTGATTAAATTTGGTGCCTTAGGAATCATAGATGAATGTGCAGTCAGAATGCCAGGGGAGTAAGTAGCGAGTGTGTGTTTTTAAGCTTGTATCCAAATGCACTGCTGTGACTTGATTTGCAGTAGGCATTTTGTCCATTGTGCAGCACTGCACTGCAAGCCATGGAGTTTACAGGTGCTAACTTGGTCCTGGTAGGACACCTCCTTGTTTCTCCATTTTGAAAGAAGCACATTGAACCTGATGGGGAGAAAGTTTGTTGCAAAACTGTGTAAAAGCAGGCCACAGAGTTCAAAGAAATTGTCTTCCCCTATTCCTGTTGGGTTTTGCAGGCATGCTGGATCCCTGGCAGACCTCAGTTTATCCTCTGCGTGCCTTTGCTGCTCTGAGAACAAAACCCAGCCTGTGTGTGAGCTCGCAGCCACTCCCGCAGACAGACCTCAGGCTGGATGGCAGCTCTGTGTGTGTATGTGCATGGTGTAAACTGAGTTTAAACAGTAATGGTGGGTCTTGTCAGGAGAGCCTCAGTCCAGTGCTACTCTTTTGTGGAATGTGACCATTTCTTATCTTTATACGTAACTGTCTGAGGCATCTTCCCACACTTGCAATAGTAAATACCTGCTGAGGGTTGTAATTTGGAAAGATGCCCATTTTTCTCCTTATTTCTGTAAAAGCTAAGGGATCCTCTGGCTATTTTTACTATTCCAAAAAGTATGTCTTGCTACGTCAGCTGGATTAAGTTGGCATGCATCTGGATCAGACTGCATTAAAGCAATTTTTGCTCTTTTCATTACCTGAACTCATTCATTCACAGCTTGGTACTGAGAGTGCTGTTCTGAATACACATTACTTGGGTCATCTTCCCCTCAGCCCTCTGAGGTACAGAGTGAAGAGCTTTAGATTTATAATTCAACATTAGATTTACCATTCCGCAAAGTCAGAAATAAAATTCAGGAGAGAATAAATGGCTAACTCAAGTGCTACATATAAAGACAAAGAAAACAAATAAATCCCTTTATTTGGGGAAACAATTTTACCTTTTTCCCCTCTACAGCTCCACGCATCCTTCGTCTTTCCTTTTCACTGTCCATGGAGAAAATAATTTTTGTCTCCACAGCCCAATATGAAGGGTTCCTCAAATTTATTTACACTGAAAAGGGCAATTGTTGCACTGGTTAGCTTTATAGGAACAGCAAGTTCTGCAAGTACCAAAATTATGCAAACTTCATGTGACTTCCACAGCTTCATTGCTAATGAACTAACAATATACCCAAGTTAAATCCACAGTATGTCCATTTTACAAAGGCACAAAAATCAGAGCACTTAATAATAAATAAGGGCCTTGCACATGTTGGGGGATGGCTTTTAAACAATAATAAATTTTGATAACCAATTCAATCAAGGAAACACACATGCCCTAAGGGAAAATGTATTAGCAAATTAATTCATTGTGATGAAGCAAAACTTCTTACAAAAAGACAAATGAAAATGAGAATGATCATATTCCTTCTGTGTGTAGATGCTCCCTGTATTTATATTTGGTGTTTTAGAATGCATGCAGATTACAGACAAAAGGCTACGTGGCAGCAGTGTGCAAAGTGGCTGTTGACCCAGCAGCTCTGAGAGGCTCATCCTCCCAGGCAAAAAGGTCTCGTAGGCTTCTTAATATGCCTTGGGACCTGAAGAACCTGCTCAACAGCTGGAAGTGATACAAGAGAAAACTTAAAAGCGAGCTCTTTCGACCCCCACAGGAAACTTCCAGGCTCTCAAGTCTGATGACTGTCCCTGGTACAAAGGAGAGCTCACATGAAAATGTTGGAGAGCTTTGTAGCACTGTGTCTACATCCTAAGCTGGCTCCTGAGATAAATAGAGAGCTAATGAAGATTTTTGGAGGGCTAATGTAGTATGCTCTCCATAGCTCCTGCCTCCCGGGAGGGAAGCGTGTGCTGTACCTGCTGGAGCTGTCTGGCAGTGTTGCTGCACGTGGGCTCTACTACAGCACCACTGCTGATGGCAATGTGTGAATAACCACCAGCAGCATGCACAGCTCTTAGGCTGCACTGAAGGAATGAGGTGGCAGAAGTAGGCAAGGATACTGGTGGAGGCCCTTCTAGTCATCTCAGTAGACAGCTGAAATATAATAAAAAGATGGTCTTGGTATGTGGTTTGTTTTCTGCAGTTTCCCTTTGTTCCTTTTGTAGAGAAACTTTAGCTGTTTCTATACAGTGAAGAAGATCTTGCTTTAGCTAAAAGGTCTTTGCAGTTAGTGGTTGTTTTGTTTAGGGAGAAAAAAGCATCCCCTGCTGGGAATTAATAACACTGGCTACTGCAGGAACATATGGTCACTTCTAATGGCTATATTTGTTGTTAATGAAGTGACAAAAAGCTGACTTCACTGATTTGCTTTAGAAGAATCATAAAGTCCAACAAGATTTAAGATTGTCTGGTTAGCTCTGCTAGAGACTAATATGTAGTCAATTTTAGGAGAAAATGCGTTTTAATCATACAGGAACAGAAATCACTTATATTATAAAGCTACTGGAGATTAATTTTCTGGTCTGTGGATACAGAGTTGCTTGGAGCAAGGAGTTATATTGATGCACTGCAGGTCAAGAATTAAATTTTTTAGGTCTAGATATGAAATTTAGCAGGGTTCTGTCCCATGAAATATTGTTTTAGTCCATGTTTTTGCACAGGCATCCAGGTGTGTGGAAAATACAGATACAGTAGAATAGATAGAACATTTTTGAAAGCCTTGATTTAGATGTGAAATATTCATGTCTTTTAGTTTGTCCTTGAATTGTCTTATGTGCAAAATTGTTTGTCATTGAATTATTCAAAGACAACAAGCAAGGTCTGTTCATAGTCTGACTTGAGTTCCATTTGCAACCTTACTGGAGAGCCGGTTCAGCAGAATTACTGCCCTGAGTTGCTACAATGCTCTAAATCAGAAGGTAGCACCACTTAATAGCTGGAGAAAGAGACAACATCTTTTGAAATTTGCAGTGGGCTGGCTAGTAGATGTTTTGGTACTGGTTGATATCCGTGGAGGTCTGGTGTACTTGCTTGTGTGTGGTGGCCACATGCCTGCAGAAGTGCTTACTGTGTTAAGCAAGACTTAGAAAGGTCCATAGTGCAGCTGGCTGAGAACTGCTTGTTAATGCTACTGAGCTGAAAGAAAGCTGGTGAAGAGGAGCTGTTGGTGGAGTTGAAAGAGCTTCTGCGGTAAGTCACTGAGTTGAGGGAGAAAAAGTGTCTGAACTTCATGCATGGCACAGTTGGATCAAAGGAAAACAAGAGCTTCACCACAGCTTTACCCAGTGCAGGCTGGGGCAGTGCTGGCACTCAGGAGTGAAACCCTTGTGCTGTGAGGCAGGTGGGAGTTTTTCTGCTGTGGTCAAAGTGATTGCTGAGGCACTAATGTAGGGTAGGGGCTGGTGCCACCCTGGGAGAAGCACAACCCTGTAAGTGGAAAGTGCAGCTCTGGGAGAGTACAGGCAGTGCATGGAGCCAGCAGCAGGCACTGCAGGTGAGGCTGGAGCTGCACCTCTTGGCTCAGCTCTTTGGGACTCTCTGATGGCTGGCAGGGAAGCAATCCAGCCATCTCTGCTGCAGGCTTCCTTAGTCCTGATGCTCACGTGCCTCACATGATGGAGGGGATGAAGTGGGGATGAAGGTTTGGCCCATTAGCAGGGACTTTGAGTTTTCTCTCCTGATTTTCACTTCTCCCTGTCAAATGATCCATTTTCTAAATGCAGGCAGACTTGGGCCAACCCTCTGCCTCTTCTTTGGCAATTTATTCCCCAGGAGAAGAGATAAGCTCAAGCTTTTCAGATATCTCAGCTTTGGCTTACCTGGAAGGGGCAAGGTGATGGCACCTTTCCCAGAACCGTGGCACTTGGTTCCTGGCCCCTTAGGATCTCCACTCGACATGGAGATAGATGTCTCCATGGCAAGACATGGGCTATCTTGTTAGCAATCTTTCTGCTTTGCGGCCAGAGCAAAAGAGGAGGAGATAACAATTCAGTGCTGATAATTGTCATGGCTCTTGCAGTATCATTGATGCCAAGCAGGAGAAGATTGAGACCTAGCTGTCCTTGGTAGCCTGAGATACAGGTGGTTTCTGGCCCTTCTGGAGCTAGCACCAGCCTTGCATGATGTGAATCAAGACCTATTAATTTGATGGTGGGCCTCCTTTTTTTTCCCTGTCCTATCTTACATATTTGCTAGGAGTATGTAGATGGACAGAACACTTTTCTTTCACTGAGCTATGTCTCACCAAGGGTTTCACTCCCTTTCCTATAGAGAGTTCTCGTAGGAAGAGTAAGGGAATGCTGCTTGTGGGCGCACAAAGACTCTTTCACTGAGCAGGAGCAGAATCTAACAGTGAAGTGCTCCTTGACACGATGACAGTCTGCACATGGAAATACTCACCAGAAGACTGGTCCAGTATAAAGCATATTAATCTGTGGCAGTGGGGTTAGAAGGTTTTAACTGGTTAGAAATGTGTTTAAAATGTTACAATGACTTGCCCTATTCACCCCTGTTCAGTCCCTCATAATGGTATCTCCCGGAGCCAGCTCCTGAGCTTTCTTGGCTTTTCTGTGTAAACCAGCCCCAGCAAACTATCACACCCATAACCAAGAATGTTCTATGTCAGTTATGATATTCCCCCTCAATTATTAGTTTCATCCCCCAAAATCCTCCTCCCAGTTAGCCCCGATTCGCTGCCGGGCTGCCCCACGGGAGGCAGCCTGGGTTTTAAAAGGAGTTCGCTCCTCTTTGTTCCTGAGCTTTTCCCGTGTGGTTGTTCAGACTGCAGACCTCTCCCCCTACTCTGGGCAGTGGTGGCACGCTGCCAATCCGGCGTTACAGCACCTCCCGGCACGGGCCGGCCCCGCTCCGAGTCAGCGCCGGTGCTGCTGCTGCCTCTGCCACGTTGGCAAACCACGCTGTGCTGCCGGAGCCAGCACGAGCCCGAGCCCACCGCATCTGCCTGCTCTGTCGCCGCGGCAACACCGGAGCCGATCCACCTCGCTCCGCGGCAGTCCCAGTGGGCTGCGCTGTGCCCCGCACGGCCCCCACTGCTCCTGCCAGGCTACTGCTGCTCCTTCAGACGGTGCGTGCCTCCGCTCCATCCCGACACCATCTTGGAGAGCGCTCGCCCCACTTCTCCACAGTCCCGGTGAAGCAGCAGCGAGCAAAGCAAGCAGCGGCGACCTCCCGCCACTGCACCAGACCACAGCGCAGCTCTTCCTGCAACCACCCTGAACCGTACCGCACTGCCCGGACTGCTCCCACCTCTTCCCCGGCGGCTGCAACTGTTACAAATCACGCACGGGTCAAGGGTCGGCGCTGCCCCACTCCTGACGCGGGGAATAAACCAGCTTGGAAAACCACATAAGAGAGCCCTCCCTCCTTTCCTTTATCCCAGTCTTTGGTGCGAGTCCACGGACTGGCTATATCTGCTGCTCTCAACCCAGTCGAGCCTGGCTGAACCGTTACCCTTGCCTGCCACTGCCATAGGCAGGGAGCGTTCATTCTTGATGGTTTGCCGAGGGGAGGCGGGGGTTGGAGCTGGCCGGCATCTAGATTCGCACCCCCATCCCGAGACCAAGGCGAGGCGTCATTAATCCCAACAAGTCGCTGTGATCTCTCTGATTTAAGCATTAGACTCGCTTTGCAAACAACTCTCTTCCCTAGCAACTCTGGGAAATTTAAGGCAACCTATAAAAAGCAGAAGGCAATTAAAGTACCCATTCTTTACTGTAACATGGACAAAAATATTCTCTCTATTGCTGCCTCTGCTCTTAGGAATTTTTCAGTAACTTTCGTGTTCTATACAATGTTTTCCTATTTCCATCAGATTATCAGCTCTCACCCTGGCCATTGCACTTTACTGTGTAGCAAAAAGCAACATGGCTGCTATTTTTTTGTCATCAGTAGCACTCTTGCTTTAAACTGAAACAGTGAATCAACGGGGTTTCATTGACCAGTGTTGGATTTTCACAGCAGGCTCCCTGGGGCATACCAGCTCTGCTCCTGATGGCAACCTTTTGTGCCATTGATTTTAAGTGTATGAGGGTGGCACAGCATACAGGATATTGGAACAGCATTGACAGAGTTAATTTACTCCCTGGTTGGTCTTGACCTCTTGCAAGCAAAGGGTAATATCATGAGGCTATGGATGCATATGTGTGTGCATGTATGTGATACCAATGATATTTGAGCCAGCAGAATCCCAGGAGACTTTTAAATAAACAGGTGGGCCTCAAGTTACAATTAAAAAGATAAAAATACTTGATATGTTACATTTCATTACAAAAGGTAAAACTTGTCTCTCTGTGCTTCTACAAATCTAGAATATCTCCTGTGCCTGGGAAGGATTTATATCCTTGTGTTACAATTCATACTGAAAACTGATGTGAGCATATGTACCTTACAGAAGGAATAAAAGATGGGGACAAAACTCCTGTTTTGGAATACTGGGTGAAAAGTGACAACATCAGAGTCTGTAGATAGTACCAGGTGAATTTTCTATAACTTTGTTATGGGATACTCTTTTTTCTGTACCAGGTTTTATGTGCCATATTGCAGCCTGTAGCTTCTTTTGGCTGTGCTGTAGCTGGCCCTGCTCTAGCAGTGCCTTGAGGTTTTTTTGTACATCTCTGTTTGCTCCAGAAGACTCTACTGTAATGTCCATCCCACCCTGTCTCACCTGCCCCGTGTCAGGGTGCAGCTGAGAAGCCCTGTGAGTTTCCTGTCAGTTAATGTGTGCTGCTTCACACGGCTGCAGAGAGCCTTGACCTGAGAGGTGGTTTCTCCCCATGTTTTGAGCAGGTTGTATCTGCATTCCCTGGCAGCAGTACAAAGGGAGCAGACTGAACCACCTGCAGCACAGACCTCCCACTGCTTTCTGAGAGAAAGGCAAGTGAGCAGTGAAGCAGGGAAAAGAGGATAAATGAAGAAAATAGGCACCTCGAGACAAATATGATATGATGGGCATTAACTTACCTAAAAGGACTAAGGCACAAGAGCAGGAGAAAAACAAGATGTTTTTAATGTGGTGCACAAACCCATTAACCCATTAACATTCAAAAAATGTTGTTTTTGTAGCATTCTGTGCCCTACACAGTATGCAAGGTCTATAAATCTGTCTGATCTATATAGAAAATTTGTGGGTCAGGACAAGCAGAGAATGCAGCATCAAATAGAAGAAAGCAACTGCCAGTAAAGACAGTGATAAAGAAGTATTCAAGCAAACACAGGCTACTGGAAATAACACTTGCACAGTGGGCCTCTTCTTGAGGCACCCAGTTATTAAATATAATGTTTCCTTATCAAAGACTTGGAGATGAGCAGCTTTGATAGTATGGATTGCAAGTTATTGTCTGCTTCTTGAGCTTGCTTCTTGTTGTTAGTTATGGAAGACCCTGAGTTACAGGATAATTAAATGAAAGAACATTTCAAGGAATTATCTGGATAATTAGTTATGATAAATATGATTTTGCTTTAGAGCAATGAAATAATAGAAACCACTGAGTTGAGACAAGAAATCATATGGGATGCCTTTCATGTGAACATATTTATTATCTGTTTTAATTAGCAAACCAAGTCCTAAATGCCTAATGTAAAGTATTTGTCTGGAGTTTCTGTTCGTTAAATGACTTAATTTCTAAAAGTCCATAATGCAGCAATTTATATACGCATCTTTCTATGGCTAAATTAGTGGCAGGGCTTTAAAAAAGGACAACAAAGTTAATTATGGAGAGATATGACAATTTTGAACTAGGTTGGGTTTTTTTTGTCTGTTGAGTCCTTAATTTGAAAGTTTTTGTATATATATAACTTACTTCCAGTGGAAACCCTTAGACTATTAAAGTTGACAAAAGCTACTACAAACAACGTTAATTCTGTGATTGAAACTCACCAAAGAAAGAAAAGTCTGACTGAGATTGAAATGCTTTGCTTAACTTTCTCTCTTATGCCCATCACTGGATGCACATCCAGGTGAGAACCCAAGCTCTTTTCTGGCACGAAGAGGTTTCTCATAGTAGGAATTTCTGAAGACTTTCTACAACCAAGAAAACCCAGGGAAGCTGATCAATACTAGAATTACTAGAATTTAACAAGTTTTGCATTTTCTTCAGGTCTCATTTTATAGTTTTTAGAGATCAAGTGGCACACAGAACAAATTCTTGGAGTAAAATATCCAAACCCACAGAGTTCCATTTGAACCTGGAAATCAGTCCTATGAAACTTGGTGTCTCTGTCTGCATTCTGGGTATATCAAACATGCATTATTTATTACTGTTGGAGGGGACTTTTGGAGGCATTGGAGAAATTACTTGATTTGTAATCAAGAATACACGGGAAATCAGGATCTCAGTGAAGTTGGCTAATGGAAAAAACCCTCTCTAAGACTTATAAGGCAGTTCATTAATGTAACATCCACCTCACTTGCTTTTAATGTTATCCTGATGGTTGGAAAACCTGACCTGGACACAGAAACCAAAGAGCCTTGTTATCCCTTCCATGGCATTTAGAGCTGGGCCTGTCATGCTGCTAAGGGAGCTCCAGTCAGTGCAATGAAGGCACCTCCCTTCTGACTGGTAGGGGCAGAGTAACTGATTGCACCTGATCCCCTCTCTTAGAGACATGCTCCAAATTCCTGCCTCAGCCCTGTAAATAAAAGGTTTCAGGTTTCTTTTCCTTGTGTGCTTGCTGTTAACACACTGGAGAATGATAGTTTGATAGCTTAATTTGCTTTTCTCTTTTTTTATGATAGCATTTAAAGGAAACAACATGCTGTTGACAAGTGCTGTAACATTAAAGCTCCTTTAAATCCACAGTCCTACCACTGGCCTGTCAAGATCGTTTGTTTGGTTTTTATTCCATGTGAGTGGCAATAAAGAAACTACACTAAAAAAAATTAGGGCTTTCATCTGCTGCAGATTTAAGGTTAATTATAAGCCACAAATTCAAACGAGGCTTCTTGATACTTTGGGATATTGCAGTAGTCCAGAAGGAGACCTCAAACACACCTGAGTTAATTTCAGCAGAATGCTGCTTTCTGTCCACTGACTCCTTCCTAAATACAAGCAGGACTGTGCTGGATGTCATGCAGAGCTCACCCCAGTCTGGTGGGGCCCTGCAGCAGCACATGGGGTGCACTGTGCAAACCTTTACAGGAAGAGTCTCCTCCCCATAGCAAGCAGGCAGAGGAAAGTTCCCTTCCCACTTAAGTCCTACTTAGGTGGTATTTTGAGAAAATAACTGATTAATTGACCTTGCATCACCCTTCTGACCTGCAGTTAATTTTACGTCTTAATGCAAGACTTGACTAGGATTCTTGTAATTCCTGAGTCCCTGTAGAGATCTGCTGTGCAGTCATGATTTGCATTGTGAATTTGGGGGTTTACTTAAGTTCGGTCTCAAATTTAATTTCTCAGCATTTATCATCATCATAACCAGGCCTGTCATTCTTTGGAAAATGAAGCTTGTTCACAGTAATGGGACCTTTCAAGAGCTATATAGTTTTGCAAAGTATATAATATATAGCCCTTTTTTTCTTAGATAGAAAATATATTTTACTGTTTTCCATATATTCACATGAATACTTTCAGAAATAAATTATTTGATAAAAAGAGATGGGATTTGGAATCTGGATGCTTGAGGTCCGGTACGTTATTAATGCATTTCCTTTCCCTATGTTCCCTTTTGTCATGTAGTACAGGACTCTAAGTTATTCTCCTTTGAAAAGTGCTTGGTAGAAAATGTGTGTCAGGCATTTATAAATTCTCACAAAAATACATATTTTGTCAAAAAAATCATCGGACACCTAATAAACTATTAACTCTTAGAAAACTTATTACTTCATTAGAAGGGTTTCTCAAATATTTTACTGCAAATTTAATGGAATATTTAATCAAAATTTATAAAATCTATTTAGATAAAAATAGTTGATAAGGAGTTTTTTAAAATAATAAAAAAATCCTACAACATTTAATAGATATTTAGCCAGAAATTTTCATAATATTTAATTTAATTTTAAGCAGTCTTCCATGAAGTAGTTTTGATGCCTTGAGAGGCTACCTAGAACAGAGGCTAGACAGTGCTAAAGGAATAAAGTAGGTATTTGTTAAAAAGGCCTTCGAAGAATACACCTTGGACAGTACGAGAGCCTGGCCAAGGCTACAACCAAGGATGGACACCGAGTCATGAGTTTTCACACTTTTATAAGTTTTGGTTCATTTACATATTGGGGTTAATTGTCCCATTACAGCTTCAGATTATGAAGTTCCATTCTCCCAGTTTGCTCTCCTCAATTCACTGTTGTTTACACTTTTTGGGCCTGAAGCTGTAAGAGTGTCCTTGGTTCTCAGGCTGGAAAAGGATTGCTTTATCTAACTAAACTCTGAGGAGAACTTGATAACACTTCATATGAAGTTCAGAGCTACATACTAATGCAGTACAGGATCTGGAAAATATGAAAGCTAAAACTTAAGGCATCAGTTTGAGAACTGAAAAGGGGGAAAACCCACAACTTAAGAGTAATACAAAATTGTAAAATCATTTGCTAATGGGTTTGATTTTTAGATTTGTTCAGTTCTAATTGCTGTAAGGTATGTTTGTGTATACTGTGACTTTCTCTGAAATTATTTATTAATATAAAGGCCACATAATGCAAGAGAGAATTTTGAAGGTTTTATTTGGTGGTAGCCACAGAATAGGAATGGCAGGGTCCTATTACATGTTGTCCTGAAGGACCCATTTGGATGGTTGTTTGTGCCTCACACTGTTCATGACAGAAAAGGTGCTTCTGTTTTGAGAACAGCTCATTTATACCAGCATGTTCCCCCTGCTCAGGAAAGACGTTTCTATTTTTATGAGGTACAGGATTGAAAGGATTTCTTTGTCTCATTGAATTAAATCCTCCTACAGTCCCAGCAGTCACCTTATCATGTTGCCTCCCCAAACCAATAAAGCTCCACTGTAAAATACCTGAATTTCATGCTCCTTAATGCTTCTCCAGAATTCCCTTCCTGTGATGGTTAGAAATCATGGTCCCAGCCTAACCTTATTTATGTCCAGCTTCTACCTTTTTGTTCTTTGGCCAATACTGGCCTATAGCTTAAACAGCTCTTCTCCTTCCCTGGCATTTACCTCTTTGATATGTTTATAGAGAACAATTATATTCCCTCTCAGCCCTCATTTGTTGAACAGTTTCTCTTTTTAGCAAAGGTTTCTATTTCCATGATCATCCTATAAACTGTTCCGTGCATCTGCTCCAGTTTAAATAGCTTAAATTTATCATTTTTGAGAATGTGGATCACCAGAGTGCCCGCAGGGCTCCAAAGGACATTTCAGTAGTTCTCCATGTCTTGTGCAAAGGTATAAAAAACCTTTTCTCGGTATCACTTGTGATAAAATAGCTCACTCATGTCTTCCTTCTTGTCAAATTGATGCCCTCCCATCTTCTACCTGAATTTCCCATCTATCCCTTACTACTGCTGTCCTCCTCTGCACTATTTCATCCCTTTTCTTCAAACTGCTTTTAATTATGTTTTATTGTACGGTGTTGTTCACAAGCTTTGTCTTATCAGCATATTACTTAACTGTCTTCAAATTCTTTTTGCTGAGTCCACTAAAATAAATATTGCTGAATAAGACTGGCTATGAAATCAGTCTTTGAGAAAACTCATATTTACCTCCTTTTAGTGCCCTGCTAAGTGGCTGCTCTTATGAAGTCCTATTGACTAGGTAGTTTCCCATACAGATTTATATATAACAGATGTTCTTCTCAAGTCCAAATACCCTGTAGAAAGAAAGTTAGATTAGGCCAACCTATATCAGATTAAACTATTTTGAGTTTTATTTCACCATGTCCCCCTATTTCTGTAACTTTGATTATTGCTTCTTTGCAAATTGATTTGGATATGTCACTGAAATTTATGACTGGTATTTTTGATGTGCAGGTAGGATTTTTGCTATTGCTATCACAGTATATTTCCATATGGTAGTTTTCCTAGAGATTTTTGGATAGATATCTTTTGGACACATCAATTACATAAGTACTTTTTGTTTCACCTCATTTTAGCCTATTGTATAGTGATCCTAATTTTCTGTCTTTATTCTACATATCTGAGTATTCTGTACTGTCATCTTCAGTGAAACTATGCTAAAGTGAGTGAAGCTATGCTAAAGTGCTTGTTTAGCTTATGGGTCTATGAAGATTATATTTATTGATCCCAGCTTCATTGTAACATGACCTTGCTCTTTTCTTTATCATTTATGTATCAAGGTAAGAAAAGGTTTATTGTGCATTTACTTTTCCTTTGAACACTTTCCACTTGTGTTATGACAGTTCCTGATTTATCCTATATAAAACCCTCCAGTAACTGTCATCATGTCATCCGTCCATCTCTTTTTCTTTTTGTTGTTGTTCATTCACTCTTTCTGAGTATATAAGATATTTTAAATCTCTCCCATTCTAGTTGTTGTTTCTCCTTAGTTTCTGGTCTAAAGTATTCAAAGTAGACACAATACTAAAGCAAAGATTTTACATAATGCTGAATGAGTAATTAATAGTTCATATATTTCACAGGCTATCTACCTGCTTTTATATTGCCATTTTTTGTCTTTATGTCATTTGTATTAGTCATACGTTGCTGAACTGCACTTATTTTGTAATCCCCTATAAAATCCTCATATCTTTTATGCTGAATTGCTACTTAACCAGTTGTTCCTTATCTTGTATTTGTGCAAACTGATTATTCCTGCCTAAGAGATGTGCCCCATGTTTGTGCTCCCACTTGTTTTGAATCTCATTTTGCAAGCTATTTATCCAATTTGCCAGTGCAATTTGAATTTCAGTCCTGTTCTCCTTTGTTCTCACAGCTTTAGTTATTGTAAATTTCATAAGCATATGCAGCATCCCATCATCCCCACCATTAAGGATAATATTGAATGGTCTTGGACTAGGGACAAAGTTGCAGGACAGCAGTAAGTACGTTCTTTCGTTTTATAGCAGTGTATTGAGTGTTGTTGTCTCAGGATAAAGTTAAGCTGTTATTTTAATTACTTGTCAGTTCTCACCTCTTTCTCATAGGCATCTTCACTATAATTTTTAATGTGGATTTCCATCCAACATGCTCTATGAAGTTTTTCCTTTCTCCACACTTAGAATGCATATACCAGATTTGATTTTACCCATTTGACTTCAAGGGGTTTTTTTGCCTTCTCATTTAGGTCTCTGCAATCTTTGGTTCAATTGACTTCAAAAAGTAGGTCTTAAAGCTCACCTGCTCAAAATAAAAATACTGTAATACTGACCCAGGATTTTCCCATCTTTATTATGAGTTGATTTGAATTATAAACTCATTTTCTACTATTAGTCGTTTGATAATGTCTTCATCATTAACAGCCTCCGTTGTCTTCTGTTGGCTCAGTGATTGATGATTAAAGAATTTTTCTTCTACCAGCCTAGAGGTTCTAGGTCTTTTTGTTGACAATAGGCCTTACTTTTTGGCCTGTTTTGGGGATTTTCTTGGTTTGGATTGCATAAGACTCTTCTGCCGCAACACATATTTAACTAATTGCTGTTTTGTAACACCGTCTCTGACATTCCCTGATGGAAACAGCAATGCCCTTGGCTTCGTATTTGGGTTACTTTTTCTGTGCCTGGGTGCAAGGGAGTCCTGAGGATGTTTAGGTCTGACTTCAGAATCTGAGCTGGGTGTGCTGAGGCACTCCAGGGACTGCGGAATAAAGCAGGAATTAAGACCCTGTTTGCAGTCATGTGCTTGCTATTGAAGCCCTAATAGATCTGAAAGCAATGACATTATTTTGGCATTTAGCAGTCACTTGTGACTGCTGGAGTTTGTTGCCCTGGCTGGGCTTAGGAAGAGATGCAAATCTCAAGTAATACAGTAATCTATCAGGTCTTTGCTCATCAAATTGGGCTATAATTTATACCAGAAATATTGCATCTTTTCCCAATTAGAACATTTCTATCTCCTTTCCCATTAAGTGTTGCCACTGTATAAACAGGTAATGATGATCAGCATTCTTGATGACACAGCCAACTTTTTGTGCAGCTTTGCAGATGTCATAAGGAGGCAGTAAAAGCTGCCTATTGAAAATAATCCTGAGTGTGAAATAGGACTTTGTTACAAAAGAGACACTTATCCATTGAGTTAATTTTTCTTTTTTTTCTTTTTTTTTTTTTTTCTTTTTTTTTTAATCAGATATTAGGATACCCAGCTATCTGAAGTCACATTTTACTGAGGAATTGATGTCTACCACTTTCATTTTTGTTTGGACTCCTACTGAATGAAAACTTGCCGGGTTGTGTTAACATGAATTTGATAACTTTGGAAAATGAAAGCTCAGCTTTTGTCTTTTGTGTGCATAAGATCTGATTCCTTGCTTTCATTTTTCAGCTCTTTGAGCACTAAAGATTTACATGTACCCTCTATGTATCTGAAAACTAACCAGAGATCCTGCTAGATTTTCATGTGCTGCTTGCAAGATTTTTTGGAAGCAATCAGAGATATCACATTTCTTCATTACATTTTGATATATTTTTTTTCAGTATCTCCAGAAATATTCCTCTGCTTTTGGAGACATGAGGCCATTATCATTCCATTATCAAATTTCCAGATATAAATGGTTCCAAAGTTTTTAGAACAAAGCATTCACAGCTGTGACCCTTATACTGGTGAACCACAGTTCAGCCAAAACATTGAAGTGTTGTACAAAAGATTATTTTAAGTTTCTTTTATGTGTCACTAGCAAATTTGATAACATTTTTTGTACTAAAATGTCACCTCTTTAGTAGGTCAAATTTTGGACTATTATGAAACACCAATGTTTAGGAGGAGAGGAAAGCTTATATAAAGCAAAACCAAGATGAAATAGACCTTGATCCAGGTTATTTTCTGGAATGCTGTTTGGTGCTTGTGAATTCTGACTCTCCTTCTGGCTGTAATGTGATGCTCCTCTGTAGTGTGACAGCTTCAGCTTTCTGCCTGAATGATCTCATCACAAACATGCACTAAGAGTCAAAAATGAAAAAATGAAAACTCTCATATTGCTTATCTGCCCACCTTCTTGGTGAGGAGAAACTCATATTGTCTGTGCAGAACTTGAGACATAAAAATACTCTATAAATGCTTAGTGTCATTTTGACGAAGAGAGAGAAGGCTGAGAATGGAATATGATTGCTATCTATAAATGCATTATGGAGGTAAACTCTATAAAGGAAAAGAGAGATTTAAGGTAGAGGACAATGCTGGCACAAGAAGAAACCGATGTAAGAGGGTAGTGATTAAATACAGGCTGGAAATAGGAAGGTTTCTATTAGAGGGATGCAGTAGCCTTCAAGACAGTCACAAGTCAAAATCTTTCCTGCTTTTAAGGTGGAGTTTCAAGTCTTAGAGTCACATGCGGTGGTTGCTTGTGCAGAGGGAAACTGAAATTTTGGGAAATCCTTTCCATTGCTCACTGAGCTGACCAGAGAAATCTTTGACTACAATCAGATGTCCTTCAGAAGGTCTCACCCCTCACAGTATGGTCACAGCCTGAAGTTTTTATTCCTCTGAAGGAAAGCAGAGACATAGTGTGAACTGGTTTTGTTTCCCTGAAGAAAACATCTTCAATCTTTCTTCGACTGACTTGTACCTTATATCCAAGGATAGTATCTCTTTGCTTCATTTATCCATAAATATCCTGCAAGAGCAAAGTATAACTTCCTGGAAGTGGGGTACAGAAGCTTTAGTGAAGTTTAATTTACACACCAGTACAGCTTTTTGTTTTTGATTTTTTTTGCTGGTGTTCATTCCTGTGGTCCTCAAACTTGCTTCTGCTGTCAGGGAAATAGGAAAGGAGGGCTATGCAAAGGGTGGACAAATGTAGATGCAGTTAAGCTTAATATTTAAGTGCAAGTAGTCATCTGCCTCCAAGTGCAAAAAGTGAGGATGTTATTTGCTATTGAATCAGCTCAGATAACTTGGATTTTTGCATGGGAACTTAGGCTTCTCAAGACCTACAAGAAAAATTTAATATAGTGAACAAAAGGAGCCACATAGCAGTCAGCAGGATATTCCAGCTGGTTGACTTGAGTTATCTAGTCCAAGTAGCAGAGTGGAGGGGTTTTTCTTTCATGAATGGAAAGAAAAGCTACTCCAGAGGCAGTTCCCAGCAAGGACACAATTCATGCTTTCATTGCTATAAAAATAGCCCTGTAGAACTACCTAGCCAGGCTGGGAATATAATAGGGAACAGACAAAAAGCCTAAAAAATTACCATTTGGAAATCTACTACTTTGATGGAATCCAAGTGAAAATAGTTTCAGGGTGTGTAATTCTTTGTTGTTTAGCCTTAGGAAGGGTCTTGAACTTTAAAGTTTGGAGTCATCTGCTACAACCTTCACAGGTAAGCACCATTCTGGACAGTTGGATTAGGGTTATGTGATGTGTAATGTGTCTGCACAAAGGAACCAGAATTGCTATTTTTGGAAACATTAGCTTACTGATAATTGTACTCACTCCATGCTATTAATTAGAGGCTAAACAATGATATTGCTGTTGCCATTGACAACTGAGTCTATAACCTTGGGTTTTTTGGATATTAGCATTAGGAAACAAAAATCTGTTCCCTATTTGCCATGGTATAGAAAAGGAAGAAAGACTCAGGCTTGCAGCTGAAAAAAAAAAAAATGTAATTTGAAAAAAGCTTTGCATTCAAGTTGGCCTCTATATTTATATTAATTAACAAAGAAGGCCCTGGTGCATAATTTGCCTCCAAGTGGCATCCAGGCTGTCTTCTTGCAGGAGAGAGACAAAAATTACACTGTACTGATCCAGAGTGACTGAAGGCTAGTGCTCAGAGCTTGGTTTTGAGGTGAAAATAATTCCAGGGTTCCACTTCCAGGTTGATGAATTTAAACTGTTCTTGTGAGACTTGTGCCATAACCCAAAGTCAATATTTCTGACTGTGATCCTAATTTTTTGCCTATGAAAACTGCAGGCTGTATTTGTTTCTTGGGTGATAAACCCTGTGTGGTGCTTTGTGTTGCTAATGTGGTGCAAAGCAGCTGCAATGCTCTGTGGATTGGGGCTAACTCCTCTTGATGGGAATGGGGATACCTGGGGGAAACCTGTGCACTCACGCATTGTTTAAATACCAGATAGCAGATGTCTGTTATCTACAGCTTGATTTCCTGTGTTTCAACTTTTCCCTACAGAGAGCATCTGCTAAAGTTATTTTGCAGTAAAATGCATGGGTTAGGGAAGAGTAGATTTTTTGGTAATAAAGGAGGAACTTCTTGGTGTGAGGTCAGAAAGTCACTGAATGTTGACATCCTGTATGAATCTGATCTCTGTCAAACCACAAACTATGCCCCACAAAATTGTTTAATGCTGCAAAAGAAATGTTGCTCATTAGCAATCAGCTCTTATATTCCAAACTGATACTGGAAGCTTAACCATTTTCGTTTATGGCCCTTCTATTTTACAAAATTTTACAAGTTTTTTGTGTGCAAGTAAATCACAGATGATTTAGTGCTGCCTGCAACAGTAACAGTGATGACATCTGTGGAACAATATTTTCCAAATCTGTTAAATCTCCCTGAAGTACATTTGCTGAAACACTTTTCTATGGTTATATAACTGGTTGGGTCATTAAAGAATTGAGAGAGGATTAAAAAAGAGGTAGGAAAAAACCTCACTCTTTCTGCATCTACAGTTATGCTGATGCTTTGATTGGGAAGCACTTGAGCACTGCCTCAACTGGGCAATCTCCTCTCAGTGTATTATAAACAGTATTTAGCTAATATAGTGCTCCTACTGGTTTTATGTACCTGTATAATGCAGACCATCAGTGGGCTGAGAAAGACCCCAATAAACTGGACAAAAGTCATGAAATGCGTCTACATTAGGATACAGAACCCCACAGAGGCTAGATCTCACCTCCCCACTTGTTTTCATACCATATCAAACACAAATTAAACTGCGATATATTCCTAGATGTGGAATCCTCTGGATAGTGAAACTTATTAGCTTTGGAGGATATGCCTACATAAAAAATGGCAGCACGGGAAGCAGGCTTTGCTGGTGTTGATTAAACTGGAGCACACACACCCCCAGTCCCTGGCAGCACTGCAGCAGCCCCACTGGAGTCCATGCCGCCACAGCGTCTCACTCCCTGCGAATGACACTGCATTAAATCTACCATGGGACATGTTCCTAGCTGACACTTCAAGCCTGCTTTTGTCAGCTGCACAGAGATGCTGTGAATGCAAAACAGGAGGAAACCGCTTACCAGAGTCAAATACATGTCTCCCCCCAGTGCTGAACTCTTTCCTTCCTTGCGGGTTCAAGGGTTTCTGTGCCAAGGTGGGTGACAGCAACAGATCACAGACACCTGCAAAGCCACTACTGCCCCTCCTTTGCACTGCTTGTGCAAGGGGTGACCACTGCAAAGAGAAAGACAAGACTGGCAGGTTAAATTATTTTTTGGCTAAAAAATCCACAAACTTCCAGAGAAGAAGCCTCTGCTCTGCAGGAATTAGTCCTCTAGCTGCTGTGTTAAAGTGGCACAGTTGGATTACTGCTTCTGTTAAAGGGAGCATACAGGACTGGGAAGGAGATTTCAGAGTTGAGTGCTATCCCTTAGCCATGCAAGCACCATATTACATCTCCTTTACTGTAAGACTGTATATTAAAACCAGGGTTTTTTGTTCCTTTTCTTCCCTTCTTTCTTCCCTTAAAAATCTAATCTAATTCTTAAGTCCATATTTTTCAAGCTCAAGAAATCCAATTTAAAGCTTGTACTCATTTTTTCTTGTGTGAACTCTGATTTTAGCCTAAATAATTTAGTGCATAACAATCATGTTCCTTTCAATCTCTCTGTCTCAACTTTCTTCTTGACTTTTCACCAAAATTAAGTTCTTCAGTCCTTTGATTATACCTATAATTCTTTCTTGTACCTCTCCCATTTAAAATTTTATTTCTCCTAATAGCTAGTATCGTTCTCCACCTCTACAGAAACAGCACTTGTTTTTGTGTGCTTGGACTTGCTTTTTTCATGTTTGCTTTTCTTCATAATAGTGGCCTACAGCCCTCCTCCAAATCAACATGCAGAAATAAATCCTTCTTTTTCTTATCCATTTCCAATGGTGGAGCATTCAGCCTACAGGAGAATTTCTTGCTGTTAGTCCCAAAGATTGTTATCTTTCAGTTTGCAGTTTAAGATTTCTTTCCATTTTATTAACCTAGTCTTCAATGGTATCCATTTCTTTGTGTACTGTAGCCCAGTTCTTCTCTTCAGTGAAAAAAAAATTTAATTTGTGAGGTATTTTTCCTTATTAGTGTTTCTGAATGTTTCTTCCCTGATTGTTAGGGACTTTTATGAAGTTATATTAAGCGAGGTCAAAGCTGATTCTTGAGGAACCTCATTTCCTAATTTCCTTTCAGCCATAAGCCCTCCCTTTCAAAAAGCACACACTATGTCTGACTTTGGACAGCTTCTCATCCTCACAATTTCTCTGCTAATCCCCATCTCTTCCTGTTTTACTATTAATACAGTTTGTTATCATAGGCTTTGCTAAAGTTAAGACAGATGGGATCAATCACGTCCTTTGTCTAGAGTGTAGGTTATCTTGTCAAAGAAATATATGAGGTTAATCTGGTACAATCTACTTTTGTTAAGCCCATGCTGTATTTTATGCCATTTTCATTTGACCTCTGTGTCTTTAATTATCCTTTTCCTTAAAAGCTGTTCTGAGTCTTTTGACACCGCTGAAGTCAAAATTCAAGGACTGTGGCTATCCACATGCCTTCTCTTCAGCTAAATACAGGCACTACATTTTCTTGTAATTTGTCTTACAGTATCCTACTTGGTAGATTTATTACAAAGTATTGCTAGATGAACAAGAAGTTTCACATTACAGTAATGCACTTCTGGTTCAAACCCTTTATACATTTGTCTTAGCAGGGGCTGATGTTTGTTGGGAATTCTTGCCTAAACAAAATCAACTCATGGAATTAAAGGTGGCATATGCAGAAGTGCAGTGAACAGAGGACCACAAGTGAGACAATTTTCATGGCAGTTTGGCTAAGAAAGATGGGAAAAAAGTGGAATTTGTCCCTGGAAAGTGAGTTAGGCTGATGTACCTCAACTAGGGCAGGTCCCACTTTGTAGTTATCTGTCATAAGGGATGATTGCCCAGTAAAGGGAGAAACAAAACCAATATAAGCTTCAATATGTGACACTGTGGAGAAGGCTCTTCAACAAGTGGTTGCAGGGCTGCTGTCCCTGGTAATTAAAAGCACAGAAGAATATTTAAACCAGAATCTGGGAAAGATCCCACAGTTTTGGCAGTAATACAACCCCCAGTGCATCTCCAAAAAGGATAGGAAAGGCAAATCTTGCTAGTCAGACCTCAGCTGACTGACATGAGCAGGAGCAGTGATATCTCCAAACCTGCAGATGATATTTAGAATGTTTTCTGGTTAGTCAAGTATTGTGCTGATAGTGAGTAACTTCAGAAACTGTTGTCCACAAAACCTAGCAGATGAAAAAAGTGTAGAATTAGAGAGAAATAACTAAACTGTGCTTGTGCAATACTGAGCATTTAGATGATAGTTGCAACTCAGGGAAGAGATCTTGGAATTGTCCTTGACAGTCCTTTAAAATCACTGTTTGGATAACATGCCAGCCAAAAAGTCAGCACAATGTGAAGTATCACTATCAATGTACTGAGAGCAAACCAGAAAACACTATTTTGCTCTTATCTAAAACTTTGATGTACTTTTTGAGTCCTTTGTGTGATCCAGAACTTCACAATTTAAAAAGGACATAGTGGATATAGAAAAGATAGTGGAAAGGGCAACCAACTAAGAGTGAAGAAATTTCCTTATGAAATAAAACTAATAAGGCTGTGATTTCTCTGGATGGAGTGGAGGCTAAGGGGACTATGATGGTAGTTTATGACATCATTGATTTGCAGGTAAGGTAGCATAAACCCAGGACCACACCTAGGGTGTCTAGTCTAAGGTCTAGGTCTCTTCATTTGCTAACCTAGAGCAGACTTTTTCTAGTGCAAGACTATAAGAAGAAATATGCATTAAAACTAGCAGAAATTGGTTTGAAACAGACACAAAGAACTACTTTTTACCTCACAGAGTTAATACCTGAATCTTTTGAAACAGGAGGCTGTGAAGGCAGATTACATCAGTGGGGTCAGAAGGGAAATGCACAAATTAATGGACATTTATTTAGGTCCATAAAGTGCAGGTAATGGAATAATTAAGGATGTACACTATAAAGGCATCAGCCTAGGAGTTGTGGAACCTGTAGGAGTATTAGGAGGATAAATAGTTAAGTAACTGCTTCTCTCTTTGCTAATGCAGAGTATTGGGCTAGAAGGTCTGACCCAGGAGGGCTTCCCTATGCTTTTTGTTTTGCAGGTTCCTCTGACAGCATGGGATTTGTTGCTGTAAGTGGATTCCTGAATGGGAAAAGGCTGTCTCTCAAAAGGGTCCACAGTTGTTTTCCATAGGACTCATCCCTATTCCAGTGGGAACTGCTGTGTATTGCCCAGTCCCTTACCAATAGATCTGTCCTGACATCAGCTAAGACTGTGTATTTGATTCTGGCTGGTGATGCTCCTTATCCAGCTTTTCAGCCTGCAAGGGCTATCTCTTTTCTTAAGAAGAAAGATAAAAATAAAAATAAATGTACACATATGTGCACACATAAGGAAGGATAGAAGTATGGTTGTTCAAATTCAATATTTTTGAGTTACTTTGGCTGGAGGTTTGTAGAGGGACAGTTATTTATTTTACTGAAATCCTCATTAGCTTCTTATAAGCCCTCCCTCTTAGTCAGTTCCTCACTTTATAAATTCCATTAGCTTTGTGTGTTTTGGGTAGTGTAGAATGTTTGCTAAGATAGAGAAATCACAGATTGTTTTCCATTTCTTTCAGTTTGTTTTTACCTGAGTGGGGAATCTACTATTATGGGGACAAGTAAGAAAAGATGTAGCTGTACCATTCAAGATACCCTTTTCAAGATAACAAGGTATTTTGTTTCTGACTTTTCTCTGACCTCGCAACTGGCCTTTTCTCGTTTGTCCTTTAAAAACACCTCTGTATATGAAGGCAGAGGGATGATGCAATGCCTGTCACAATAGGGTCCTACAGAGATTGCAACTTTGCACACAGAATTATTGCTCCTGATCAAGGTTCTGCTGGGGGGTAACAGAGAGATTTGGCATGCTGATGCAATTGCATGGCAAGACTGTAGGATGAGGGACCACAATTGCACTCCTGAGCTAATCAAGAAGAAAAGAAGTCCACAAGTATGTGATCTTGGGAGAAGATGGAGACTTTAAGGAAAAACAAAACCAGACTGAACTGAACAAGGAGAGAGAACAACACCTCTGAATAAGTGAGGAAAAAAAAGAGAAATTCTAATAGAGCTACATAAATAAGGTTTGGATCCAATCTAAATAACACAAACCATTAAATACCAGCTAACACATTCATAGTAGTAAGAAGCAGAGGGATGCAAATGTACTAAACTGAGCATGACAGTGAGGGACATTATACCACTCCCACATGGTACAAGTCAACATCTGCTTTTCCAGGAGGATGGTTGCTTTCAGTGGAATGTCCTGCTGAGCTGTGTGCTCCTGCCTAGATGGGAGCTTGCAGAAGCCACTGAGCCCCCTCCAGGCTTCATTGGCAGCCTAACGTGCTGAGAGACTGGAGGTAAGAGACAGCACACCCCTCTCTGGAAGACAATAGTTGTGATTATTTGACTGTTTGAAGTGAAATCATGAGCCTCAGAGTATGGAAAACTAGCGAAGAAAATTGAAAAGGAATGATTTTAGCTCAGCTGATGACTGAGTCCTGCCTTTGCTATCAAAAAACACCCAACAAAGTGGCCCTGCTCTGCCCTGCAAGTGATGACATAGAACTGACTGCCTCTCTGTCCTTTATTCAGGGCCCTGGCTAACAGAGCCTGGAAAGCATCAAGTACTTGAGATTCAGGCAATCATACTCATAAGAGCATTTTTGGGTTGCATGCAGTATCTCTTTAAATTAAATACTTAGGAAGACACTTTTTTCACCCTTTGTAGTTAAAAAGTATCCCTGACATCTCTAATACAAATTGGGCAGTACACCTTGTAATTTAAGATTAAAATTTTTATATAAATTAGATTACTATTTTACAATAACAACTCCAAACGACCCAGATTCAATACACTGCAAACTGCAGTATTTGGCATAATTTCTTCAGTGCTGTGTTAAAACAATTAAAGGCTTAGAAAATCAGAACATGATGATTGATACAGAATTCAGTTTATCTGCCTTAGGAAGATGTGATGAAATAAAAATTTTTGTGTGTACAACTTATGATTTATCTTTGAAACTGGAGGCATATGAGCCTCCAATTCTGTGTATGGGCTATGTGACAGACTGGATTGAAAGCTGCTTTCTAAATTGCACTGTTGTTCCAATTGATTTCTATGTCTGTGTTGAATTAGACTGCAAAAAAATTGTGTGTGTGTGTATGTCTGCCAGTGAAAGAGATTTACTCCATTTTCCAGTGGGAAATAGACTTTCCAGTTTCCTTTATACCCTCTGAGAAATTAGTTAGTAGATTACTAATATTGCTGAATAATACAGACTCGCAGTAGGGATCTGTGTTCCCATGGTTTCCAGTTAGTATGTCTTTGAGGAAGGGGACTGTGGAGGATCTTTGAAAAGGTTATGTTGTTCTAGGAATTTTTTCTCTTTTTCTTTTATTTTGAGGCAAGAAGATTTTTTAGTTCATAGTGAGGCAGACAGGAGTATGAATACAGTTTTATGCACCCCAAAAAGAGAAGCAATAAGTGTTTTTAAGTCTCCTAGAGGTCTAAAGTCTTGCACGAAGTAAAGGTGGTGTGGTGGTTTTATTACAGCCCTTTTCCCACCTTTTAAAATCCTCGCTGTGTTCCACTTTTGACGTGTCTTTGGAATATTAAGTTCTAATTCATAATATCCATACAACGACAGATCTGGAACAGAGGTAATTTGCAGGTTAGCCCTGGGTCAGAGGAAGGGAAGGGGGATGGACACAGTGGGTAGCTCTTTCCTGCTGAAGCTGTAGGGAACCCCTCCTATGGCATTCTCTCCATCAGGGACAGGTCAGATCTGTGATACAAAGCCTGGCTTGAACCCTCAGGACTTGAAGGTGGCTTTCCAGGATTTCATGACCTTCCATTTGCAGTTTAGTGCATAGAATCAATTGATCAAATTTCCCTCTATATTCAAAGCGTGGATAAAGGGACACATGAAGCTCTGCCTGCCTCAGAGGGCAGCACAGGGCAACAGGATATGTAGAGTCAGGCAGCTGCTGCTGGGTGCCCAAGGTCTGCACTGTAGTAGCCTGTTAGTAGCTTTAACATCAGATTAAGTCTAGGTGCCACACAGTAGACCATGCCAGGTGCACCCTGGGGGGCCTCTTTTGGCTTGGCCTCATCTGAAGGGCATCCACTTTGCAGTCCAAAGACTTCCCCAATATGAACTCAATGCAAGAAAGAGACATATTATGTCAAAGCCAGTTTCCTGAGCTGAACTAAAATCTATCACTGGGTTCACTTTGAGTAGAAAGCTTAGTAGCCTGGACACTGTTTTTCTCTAGAGAGTGTGCATTGTCTTTGCACTGTGTAGTACAGCCAGAAAATTTCAGGAGAAGTGGGGTGTGGAGCAGAGGTGAAGAATTGCTAATTCAATGATTTTCAGAAATAAAATATAAGAATAAGCTACTATATTTGAATCTAGAGTATGATTTTTCTTCTCGTTAGGAATCTGGAATGAACTTCGCCAAAATATTAGGATTTCTGACTGACTTGTCACTCCCCCTCAGCCATCTTTCAAATGGGTCAAAATGTAAATGCAGTATCTTGTACATAAAGTGAAGTCTTCTTCCAGCAGCTGATTCACTGACAGGAAGAGTCTATTGCCTAGCTACAGCTCAAAGAAGATTATTCTGAACTTTCAAGGTGGAAATATATGCTTTTTGGTGCTGAAGATCCTGAGTTTAACTCTTAGTGTTTATGACACTGCAAGAACAGAAGCTGGAAAGTCACATTTTCTAAAGCATAACGTGTGTACAGCTGACACCAGTTGGTGTTACAGGCTGCCATCCTGTTTTGGCAGAAGCAGGGGTGTAGGAACAGCCTCTGAGGCAACGGTGAGGAGCAGCTTTCTCATGGTTCATCTAGCAGTGCTGCCACTTTGTCTTGCCTCTCTCTGAGGAAGATACCTGCAGTGATTATGAATTTGGGTCAGTCACTTAGGAAAGCCCTCAGCTACTTGTGGCACTTTCTCTTCTGGCATTTTAGAGGAAACCATTCTGGCCATAAGGCTGTGGCTGGGCAGCAGAGGAAACAGGAAGCTGGCTTTGGAGAGCTCAGTATGTTCAGTTGTATGCCTCAGTACAGTTTGAGTACTGGTTTTATTCCCAAACTGGTTTTACTCCCAAGCAGTCAAGCAGTTGAAGAATTTTAGGGTTTCAGAAAAAATCTTGCAATTGAAAGGCTTTTGAAAGTTTATCTTTGAAGACGTCTTTGGTGAGTATCAGCTAATGCAGCACCACTGAATTAAACAGAAATATCTCTGAGTATCATCAAGGGGGTCATTCTTTATATCAGCTGAAGCAAATGACTCAAATGTAGCTGGAAATGTACCACTTCATGCTAAATAATTCTTTAGGCATTTATAATTTGTTTTGCACAGTAGTGTTTTACCCAAGATTCTAAAAATCTGAATAGACTTAAGCATCTTCTAGAAATTGGGACTTCTGATTTTTAGCCAAAGGGAACCAAGATGCCTTCTCTAACACACAGAAGACAGGATCTCCCTTTTCTGTTTTGAATCTTCTTAGCACATTAGGAAGAAACTCTGTCTGTCCCACGCAGCCTCTCTAGCACAGTTGGTGACTTTCCCCCAAAGAGTACAAGCTCTTTTCAGCAGGTTTAAGATTATGAGGCCATACCTCTGATTTAATAAAGATTATAGAGTGCATCTGGGAAACTTGGGACAAGTATCCATCCTACTTTGCCTTCAAAATTAACTGAAAAAGCACGTCACTGGTAGTTCAGTGACTACCTGAGAACACACAGACCAAATTAAAAGAACCTGGTTTCCATTTTGGATATCATCTAGCTATAGCTCCCATAAAATTTATGAACACTAGTCTCAAAGACAGTTTTCCTAAACCTGTACTTCAACACAATTTCAGCACATCTCTCTCTCTCCCTCTCTCTCTGTGTCATTCTCTCAGAGTATGTTCACATTCTGATGTTTGCTGACACACTGATGACAATTATTCTATATGAACAAGGGCTAATAATAGCTTTTGAGAAAGTATTATTGAAAGGTATCTTAAAAATTGCTCAGTGGCCAGAAAGCAGTCACCTTATTTAAGTCTATGTGAAACATGAACAGCTAGTTAGAGACTTACAAGGATGATAAACAGTCTGTTGGATCATTTTAAAAGATTTGCTAAGCAATGACTTCTTTTTATAAACACTAAAACCCAAAATGTCATCTGAATAAATATTGTATATGGCCACCTTATTAGGTTAGCTATGGCCTTTAAGGAAGCCACATACCTAATGGATCTAATTGCTCAAAGAGCACTATAAGATTCCTTTTTTTTTTGTAAAATATGTTAGATCATGTCCAAGCAAAAATAGTTTAGTGATTAATATTCTTTCTAATTCTAGAGTGGAATCTGAAGCAAGCATTGAAATGATCTGCTGAAATTGTAAATAGCATGCATGGGGGGAAAGATAGCAAGTTTGTGCTAAATGGTACTTATAAAATATTACAAAAAATGTTCTGAGCATAATTGTATTCCATTAGAATGGATAGGTGCTTTGAAACAAAGCTGAACAAATGTATACATACTGAAGAAAATAATATCTTGAAGGAAAAGGCTCTTGTTAAGCTTAAGCTGTGTATGCACAGATTTTGCTGGTGCACACAATGGGAGATACTGAAAATAAAAAAAAATTAAACTACTTTACAAGAACTGCGTTTACAGAAAATGGGAACAAGACTCTTGCCTTTCTGGAAGGTCCTGGAAGATTTATTTCTTGATTTAGGCAACTCTCCCTTCAGCGAGAACAGCTGAACACATGTTCATAAGAGAGCATTATATGAAACCCACAAAATTAAAAAATTATAATTTGATATTTTGATGCCCATTAGAAAATATTAAGACATTCTCAATATTGAGTTGGGGAAGTGTAGGGTTTTGGTTAATTTTTGAGGAGTTTGAGGTATTAATTTCCCCTTCCTCCAAAGCATGAACTGAATCTGATGGCATTCAATGTGTGTAAAAAAAAAGCAGGGCACATGATGTTCCATTTGGGATCTGAAAAATGGGAGCAGTCTTGAAATAGTTGTCATGATATAAAATGTCACCTACTGTGGCATGGTCCTGGCTATTTTAATACACATAACTTAAAAACAGGTGAGGATAAAGCTGCGATCCATGTGTGAGCAGGCCAAGTGGCAGCTCAACACAAGCAGGTTCCTGAATGTGTGCTTGGTGTCCCCAAGCCCAAGGTTTATGTTCTAGGAGTAACCACTGCTCTGTGCAATAAGCTATCAGCTGCCAGTCAGTGTCTAGTCAACCTGTTGGAAGCTTTAATACTGACAGGGAGCAAGTCTGTGATGAAACGCTCCTTTTGAAATGTAAGCACTTCCCACTGCAGCCCCAAACAAAGGTCATGTGTGCTCAGACGTGAAACAAGGTAAGTTGTTAGATATCATGGAATTATAGAATGGTTTGGATTGGCAGAAACATTAAAGCTCATCTAATTCCAACCCCCCTGCCATGGGCAGGACCTTTCACTAGACCAGGTTGCTCAGACTCCCATCCAGCCTGGCCTTGAACACTTTGAGGGATGGGACGTTCACAGCTTCTCTGCGCAGCCTATGCCAGTGCCTCAGTACCCTCACAGTCAAGAATTTCTTCTTAATATCTAATATAAATCTCACCTCTTTCAATTTAAAGCCATTCTCCCTTGTCTGTTACTCCATGCCCTTGTAAAATGTCCATCTCATGCTCTCTTGTAGACTCCCAATTAGGCCCTGGGAGGCTGCTATAAGCAGTCCCCATCATGTGAGATGTGCAGTGTGAAGAACTTAGTATGGCTGGGGGTGACACTCAGAGGTTACATTTCCAGCAGAATGGGATTTGCTATGGAGATCATCACTGAGGGTCCCAGCTTTGCAGTGCAGCTGGAGAAGCAGTGGTGGAATGGCAACAGACTCCCCTGGGGACAGTGCTGATGTCACTTTACTTTAGAGAAATCAGCAACACTGTTCATTTTAGTGCCAAGTATGTGCTTAATATTGTGCTTCAGTGGGAGCTTAAAAATACAGCTGTCTGCCTGCTGCTTTTTTTGTGCACACAGAGTGTCTTTCTTAGCTGGTTAACTTGTGGAGGCTGTGGCACACCAGCTTGAATGACTTGGTGATAACTTTTGGGGCTACTGGAGGGATGTGCCTGGGCTTAGATGCACACTTCCCTGCAGCACACAAATACAGTCGTGGAGAAACCTATCGCTGTTTTACAGGCATCACTTCTTCAATGCTAAGACTCTGAATTCTTGTAAATAGCTTAAGATTTGGATGTGAGGGAGCAGAATGCCTGAAAACATTGGTTACGTTTCCTTTGAGAGGGGTATTTCTGTCTGCACTGAGTAAAGGTATGGTGTCCTCAATAAAAAGTACTGCATTTCCTCTTATGGTTATACAGCATATTTCTTCCTCAGGGGCTTTTCTGCTTATGCTTGAAAAATCATTTTACCTACCTCTGCCATGGGTTACCTGGAGATCAAAAGGAAACACACAACTGAAACACAGCTTGCTGCTGAACGTCAGCCTCTTTTCATGTAATTACCATTTTGTTGTCACTGGATGGTAGAAGCCAGAGAGGATCAATTCAGTCAAATCAGCTTTTTCTGAGGTGGACCAGAGGACAAAGGAAAAAAAATTCCAAGGCCCAGTCTTCTGGCAGCAGGAAGCCAGAAGAATTTAGGTTGAATTGAGCTGCAAATGCCATTGGTAAGTAAATTTTTGTAACCTACACAGAAACTTAACACATTGTACAATGTTTCAAAGCTATCAGCTGTGGCTTGGTAACCTCCTGAAATATTCCTTTTCTGTTTTTCATGAGATGTCCACAGCTGCCCATTGCCACCTTCACAGATGTACATTGGTTTTTTTTTTATATTTTTGGCGAGGAGCTGCAGGCAAACAGGGAAGTGTGGGACTGAACATTCCACAGAGCACTGCTGTGACTGTGCCAGATGCAGAGCCCTTTGCTTCAGGAGTACAGACAGGGTCAGGGAGGTAATGGCCTTGATACTTCTGCTTAAAAATGATGGCAAGAGGAACAATTCAAGAAGGAAAAAATAAGAGAGTGAGGTCAAACGTGGGGTATTTTACGCAGAATTCCAAACTGCTTGCACTTTATTTTTCCCTCAAATATTTATGACCCTCCACCCAGGTTTTGTTTTATAGAAATGGCTGAGGAATTGCTCTGCTTCCAAGCAAAATGACTGCCAGATTAATTAAATGTTTCTAGTACCTACCCTGGGACTGGTCCCTCACCAAGAAGACTGAATGACACTTATTCAAAGCAAAGAGGTAGCAAATGTTTCAAAGACTGGAACAAGCTTGTGGAAATGCCTGCAAATAAGATATACAGTCACAGTGTTTGGATTGGTTCACAAATGATTTACAAAGCGGGAGGAAAAGAAAGGGGATGAATATCATCACATAATTTATTTGCAAAATAAATAAATAATTAAATGAAAGAAATCGTTTGACTGGTTCTGTTTTTTAACATAAGAGCTCAGTGGAAATGAAAGAGGACTCTGTAGTACTCATTACTGAATTACATTTTTTTGAGCATGACTGCGAAAGGAAGAAGTGAATTCTTAGATGTTGTTTGACCAGAAGCTGATGAATGCACTCTTTAGAATGTAAACATGCTTTTTCCAACAACCAGAAATATGTAAAATGTGAATAAACTTTATTTGCAAACTGATTAGACTCCTTTTTGGTCTCATAGGGTGTGAGGAGATACAATTAAACTCATATAGTAATTGGATTTTTCCCCCTGCATACCTCTTATACCTCACATAAGGCCTATTTCATTGTTATACCTTTTGAAACTACAAAGCCAAGAGAGAAATCATATTTGCTCATTAAGTAGTTGATGATGATCTGAAAGACCACACAAGCAGCAATAAAAAGTCCCCTAGGTATACAAGAAATATGCAGTCAGTCAAGTTTTTTAGCTTCCCCGGAAAGTAAGCATTTTAAAAATAATTTCTTTTATATATTTAAAAAAAACCAACTTTTTATCACAAATATAATCTGGAATAAAGGTCAACTGCAGACTAAATATCATGGAAAGATATGACCATTTGATAACTCTTTAGCATGCCTTATCTAGCACTCACTGATTGTAAGCATTAGCCAGAGGTATATAAACACTTATAAATATTTTATATGTAAGCCTAGCTGCCCTTAGATTGATGATTAATAGGTCTGTTGTTGGTAATCTATGGCATCTCTTTTGCATGGAGAAAGCAATTAGAAACACAAAGACAGACCTCAGATGATACACATAAAATTGAAATCCTGAAATGCCTGCATGCAGCAGTCTGAATTAAACATACAGATACAACCCTAGCATTCCCTGCTGTAGTTAGTAGGAAAGTGTCAAAACTCTTAGGCTGAAAACACAATTTAGTTTGCTCTTATCTTTTTGCATGATCCCTAATGTTTTCTGTGCGTTTCCCCCCCTATTTTTTATTTAATTTTTAATATATTAACCTGTGATAAAAAAGAACAAAATCTATGGCACCTGATCAGCATTTTTAAGTAACAATGCAATTATAAACTGGATACTGTGTGGAATTAATAAGAACAGCATTGGTTAGGAAATGAACAAGAGCTAAAGCATCATTCTTTGCAGGAGTGCAACCCATCACTTAGTGATTTTTCCCTGTGTCCTCACTGGTGTGGTCTGTGGCACTGGCAGGTTTCCCCAGGCTTGCCCTGAGGGGTACTGCTTCATCTGGGGGGTGAAGTTTGTCACCCACATGAGTGTGGGGTAGCAGCATGGCTGGGCAGGATATCAGGGCCCCAGATGTGAAGGTGCCTTGGGAGGGAAGCCACATGAAGCTGAGCAAGTGTGGATCTGATGTCAGGGGATGATTTCCTCTTTTGGAAGCCTTCTTAAATATCTGCAGGTTACTTAAAGATCAGCAGATTACTGTCTGTGAGCACATCAGTCAGCCATCCTCCCACTCTCAAGATGTCACCCGTAGCTTAATTTCAGTCAAATTTATCAGACAGGTAGAGGATAGTAAAGGACCACAAGCTGCACAAGCTGGGGGTTCTGTGGAGTCCATGGGACCCTCAGGTTGCCTGGCCAAAAAGTGATCCCTGAAGCTCCCACAAGATGTGCACACTCATACCTCCACACTGTCTCCTTTGGGAGGTGCATGGGAAAGGGTGGGGATGGGAGAGCTCGGAGCAGCACGGAGGGGGCTCAGGCAGTGCTGATGGACTGAGATACCGATGCTTGTGGTGAAGGCAGTCAGAGGGTAAGGAAAATGTGGAAATACACATCTGAAGGGAAGAAAGCTTCCACAAGCAGAGCTTCCTGACTGTGTAAGAAATTTATTCTGTGTTACTCTGCATTTATTTTTATGTTGGGAAATAGGTGTTCAGGGTTTTTTATTGCCTTAAATTTCTGTTTGAGTATCTGTAATTTTGTAGAAGAAATTATGAATGCTCTGCACCAGCTTATTCAGAGATAGCATTTGCTATTACAGCTTCACCTGAGGGAGAGTAATTGTTAATGTGGGTGGATTTTTTTTAATTAGGGAATTAACCCTTTCATAACTCCCCCAAGGAAGTTTTGGGAAGGAAAACATACCTAATTATGAGTTTCTCCATTTAGTTCATTAGAGAATAATGGAGTGCTTGATTAAGCCATAATTTTACATTAATCCCCAGTTTTGGAATTCTTTTTAAAGTATGAATTAAAAATCCATTCTTATATCCTGAAATTTCTCCTGCTGATTCTCAGGCAAGGAGAAACTTTTTCAGCCTTCCTACAGTTTGGTTGTAAAGACTTCATATTTTTGCATTAACCACCACAGGAGGCTGTCGATAAGGGGTCTTTCTTTGCTTTGTCTTGATACCTTTAAAACACAGGAACATTTGAACTCAAAACACTCTCCAAGCTTGGCTAAAGATCTAAATTCAACCTTAAAGCACCAGGTAATTCATGTCCAGTTTAAAGTCCTGTCCTTAAGCTATTGTACCTACAAATTGAAAGGGTCACCAAACCACCAGGAGATTGTTCATAGCTACAGTAGGTGCCACAAGCCCTCAATGCAAACAGTAGGCAAAAGACACAGAGAGAGGTTCAAACTTTCCTCTGAATTTCCTTACTTTTTGTGCATCCAAGGTCAGAACCTTAATGTTATCTGAATATATCGTGTTTTGTCATTTAATAAAGCAATGTTAGAGGCTAAAGGTCTAACTACTGAGTGAGTTATTTTTAAAATGTCCTTCAGCATTGTAAGACTCTTGCGGATAAAGTAACTTTTTTCATATGAGTTAAGTCATCAGGGAGAGTACTGGTCAGAGGATGATAAAACTTATGATAGCAGCTGCTCACCCAATTTAATTTTGCTGGTGTTCACAACTGGGGAGCTTCCTACATAGCTGTATGTAAATTAAACTTTTGAACTACTTTGAACTACTATGTTTGTGTGACTTGGCAGCTGGGTCTTTCTAGAGCCTTCAAAAGGCAATTCTCCCTGCTTTCCCTTTTCCCTTTCCAGAGCTACCATTAAAAATCACATCAATTAATAATTTCCCTTAATGTAACACAGCATTTAAATCACACCTCATTATTAATGTCATCCAGGTAAGCTCTCAAAATCCCTGCTGTAACAGGGGCATGGAAATCTCCAGGAATCTTCCAGGAAAGCAAATGTCTCCTGAGTCAGTGCATCACTATTTGTAAGACTGTAAGCCCATTTATTCTAGTTCTGTCCTACCTTGGGAGATGAATTTCCAGTTTCAGGTGTCCCCTCCTGTAAGAAGACTAACTGCATTCTCTTTGTCTCCATTTTAAATTGCACCACTGTAGTTCATTGCACAATGTATTGCAAGTCTCCCCTATTCCTTTTGATCTAGCTGGTGTAGCAAGCTCTAACGGCTGCTGCTATCTGTGGCATGCCTTGTTATGACCCCACTCATCTCCTGGTTCCGTGGCTTGTCCTTCTCAAGGGCTCCCATGCACAGCTCCCTGGGGAACAGGAGCCAATCCAAGCTGGTATGTGCTGTGTCCTCTGGTGCCATTGTGCAATTCATTAGTGCTAAACAGAGGTCAGAATCTCAATCTGCAGCTCCTATTTAACACATTACTTCAGCATTTCAATGTGATTTTCCAGATATCTAAGGATAAGACGAGTAGTAAGGGGTAAAGGGACAAGTGTTATCTTTCAACTTATGCTGCCCTGAAAACTGCTCAAACCTCTGCCCATTAAACTGTGGCACATGATCAGTGATTACTTTCCCAGGCACAACAAGTGGGAGTTTTCCTGTCTAATTTGAGACACATAAAAATGAAGCATCTCATCAAAGGTAAATGTTTAAACTCTGTCTGTAGTCAGTAGAGATGAAATGAAGATCAATGGCTCGAGAGAGCAATTAGTGCTACTACCTTAGGTAACTATCCTAGAATGACATAAAAATTATGAAATCTCTCAAAGTACTTCCCTTACTGGAGAGTGAACCTAAGTAACTAGTTTAGGCCAGGTACTCATTTTAGGATGCTAAAAATTAAATTACGTGAACTACTGGGCTTAATGAAAACAGAAGGTGGCAAGCGACTCTTTATTTGTAGAATCTTGTAGAGGAGCTGAATTGGAAATGAGAAGTATTGTATAGGACAATAATTTTTGTCAGTTTCAAGGTGTGTCTGCTTTGCTTCAGGACATCAGTTATTCCCTGCTGCCATGAAGGATTCAATTGGTTGACCTTGCAAAACACCCTGTTCCATGTCTCTCTTTTTGGAAGGTTAACATCTCCATTGCTAGAGCTTGATTTTTTGATCAGAATATGATTATAATATTGGTAATATTTTTTTCTGTAATTACCTCTGGCTTTGGGACATGACTTGACAGCTAATACTCCTTTTAAAATTGAACCGAAAGAAAAGAAATGGATTCTGACTTGTATGTACTGCAGGTTTAAACTCAGCTCTATAGATTTTTGTCAAAGGTGAAGTATTTGTGCCTCTATTAATTTTTTTCAAGTTAGCATGACTTTTATAAACTCATACACTACAAATGGAAAAAATCATGTTCCTATTTTAGGGAAGTAGACTGTTTGCCAAGCCCATTTTGACAAAAGATGTTAAATTGTTTATGGTTGTTTCAGCTCATCTGAGCTTTATGTAATAATAAAATTTTACACACGCAGACAAAGTTCCATCCACAGTCTCTGCTTAAATATAGGATGTCAGTGGTCTCGGGATTTGACCTCATAGTTTTAGAACTGTGACACTTCCTTGCTTGAACACATTTGCAGGAAACTTATCTATATGTTTCCAGGCTTATTGGACTTGAGATTTACTATTTTATGAGAATATTGTGTGGAGCTCTTTGTGCCAAGTTTCTGAATTCTTACTCTGAGTCATTCACATCTTTCTGTCATTTTTACATTCTCTGTAGTGGCTTTAGAATCCAATATTCCCCATCATCACCCTGAAATAAAAAATGCCTGGTTCAAGATATTCACATTTTTCTTTATTTCTTTCTGGTTGTTCTTATTGTTTTAAATTACATGTTAATCCCAAGGTTCTAGTAATCAGTTTCTCTGGGTGTTTTCTCCCAGTTGTAATCACCATCTGGTCTCTTATCATAAGCTCAATTACCATGATTGCTAACTGCAATTGCAAGATTAGCTCTTTAGCCTTAAATCAGACACAAATTCCTCTGGATTTTCACTTTCTGTTTGCTTAAAACTTCTCTCTGAACTATTTCACTTTTATGAGTAGTAACATCCTTCCCAAATTAGCCTCATTTGCCTGAGTTAACTGATAACTATTACCACAATTTTTCTTTTAGCTGTTTATTTTTTCACTGAGATACTCCAGTTGCTTGTAGAGAGGGAGTAGTGAATTCATAAATTCCTGTAACTCACAAAGATATTTAATTGTTTTTTACCAAGTGCAGGCCAACGTTGTCCATGTATTGCTTAGAGAAGCCTTATGGCACATGGGAAGAACTGAGCGCTCTATTGAAGCAGTCTCCCCACAACCTTGTAGCCTTTTCCCTGACAATTGAACTGGATTGATTTTTCACACTGCAAGAAGAGGCAGCTCCTAGATGGTCACCTTCACTGTTGGATGCATGATAAGCATAGAACTTTTACTTCCTTACATAGTGGGGAAAAACAACCCTACAAAACAACCCAAATCTGCTACCCAAAATCCAAATATGAAACTAAGCATCTGGCTTTGATATCAGGTACACTGCATGCATACACATTTCCTCTCTTTGACGTGCTGAGAGGCCTGTTTCTGGCTGTCCTTTCCTTTTTTAATTTGCCTTGGTCTCTTAACCTCCCTTCTTGGTCATCCAGCAACTAATCAGTGCAATTAGCCTCTGCTTCACAACACTAACTGCTAATACTGGCCAGCTGATTTCCTCAAGAATACCTGAGGAACCTGCACAAGGAAAAAATAAAATGAGAATCAAAACCCACAGTGACATTGGGCTAGAAAAAATGGGACCACTGAAAGACAGGATGAGATATTTTTCACTACCTGATTTTCTATGTATGTGTCTGCAACATGTAATTCCTTTCTACAAACAATGGAGCAGTCTGGCACAGAGCAAACAGGGAACTGAAAGCTTTACCTATGTTAGGATGGGCTCAAAATCCCGGTGAAGGATTTATCATTACTTTATCAACTTTAAGTGATATAATAGCACAGAGGTTTCTCTGCAAAGGTCTTACTTGCAATAGCATAAGTTTCATTAGCATATCTCCTTTCTATGAGATAAAAAATATAAGATGTATGGTGAAACATCCTGTGCCTCTGGGAGATAAAATATAAAAATATGTTACTTCAGGTTAGCCTCCAACAAAACTGAACTCCTACACTTTGAGGACCTTAGGCATGCAAGCTGCAAGCAGGGAGTAGATTTACCATTGCACTGATGACTAAACAATTGTTTTCATTTTTCTTGATGATAATTACTGTGAATATAGGCAGCCAAACCCTTTCAATACCAATTAGACTGAGTCTAGGTGAAAAAATCCTAAAGGGATTAATTCAACTAGAGAATGACTACCCACCAAAAAAAACCCCAAAAAACCAAAACAAATTGTCTAAGAAAAGCATAATTGTCAAGCATTTATTTGCTTAATTCATATGCACCCTATCCCAGAAATTCTTCAGTAGTATTTACATTTGAAACATTTGTATAGCTTCTTACTTGTTTCCTCTACATCTGTTTTGCCCATGGAAGTGAAAGTATTTTCTTTGTCAAGCTTGAAGTAAAATATCTTAGCATCTGCTGAGAGAAAAGTTACCTCAAGGTACAGCAATTCTTTCAAGAGTAAACACAAGTTTTCTATTTTCTGTAGTTGATTTATTATCCTTGTTGCTTATAAAATTTTAATATATACTGAAAAATTTCTGCAATAATTCAGAGCAAATATCAAACAGGTTGCCAAATTTCTACATCACAATCCTTCCTTCAGTTTTGACATCCAGTTGTTACCTTCTATATCTCTTCCTTCCTCCCTGCCTCTCAAAGGTAGTAAAATAGTGTGTCTCAGGGAGCAGCATCCAAGGGCTAGAGCTCCTGGAGAAAGGTCAAGCAGCAAAGCTGCTTGGTTTAAGGGCATGGCACAAAGCATTGAATAAGGTAATTTAGTGCTTGGTATGTTCAATGGAAGAAGTAGGAACACAAGAGGATGCACAGCTGGCTCTGTTGGTATTTTGTGAGACCAGGGCAAATTTCCTGTCTTGGATTTCTACTCAGATCTGAACAGAAAGTCAATACCTAAATTCCTTGAAGGGTGAAATGAAAGGAAAATAAATACTGCAGTATCTGATGCAAGCAAACCATTCAGTATGGTGTGTGCATTGCTGGGGGTTGTATTTATGTAATTATTTTGCTGAAGTCTCCCAGAAGGGAAATGGAATCATAAAGCCTCCAAAAGGATGCATTAGAATAAAAAGAAAAGAAACAGCTGCTTTTTCTCACCTCTCATGCAGAGGTTGTGAATGGTACAGGTCTTTCTGGGGTTAGGGATAGCTGAGGAAGAAGACAACCAGCTCACAGAGTGAACAGGAAACCATGGCAACATTTCAATCACACACTCTCTATTAATGCACCCTGAGGAAGGAACGGCAGCAGGTACATGTTGCCAAGGCCCTGGGGGCACTGAAAAACCTTAGTGACCCTAAGAAGCCTCACCTGAGGCCTCCATCCACACCTTATATTTAAACCAGCGCTGGGCTCTTGGTCCCTCTTTGAGCTTTGTGGAAGGAATGTTCCTCTTCAGGGTTCTCTGTGCTGGTGTAGCTTTCTGATCTAGATCTCAATGTCTGGACTGACCTCCTGGCTTGTCTTTGTCTACCATTAAGGCCCAGCTTGGTAATTACTCGACCTGATCCTAATGCTGGCCTGTTTCCTAGACAGGTTTTCTGCCTGGCACCAGACATGCTTTATTACCAGGAGATTGCCTTATGACCTAGACTTTTGTCTGAACTTGGCTGCTGCTGGACCTTCTTTTCTTTAATACCCTTGAAGGTTGGCCTTGACCAGTGAGGACTCTCCTCTTCTTCCTGAGGGATACCTCTGGTGGCCAAGCCTGATTTTGCTACAACCTGATGCATGGAGATTCCTGCAAGGCTTCCTGTGGGTGAGCCTACGGTGTGATGCCAGAGGAGCAATGAGAGGCTGAGGAAGGGTATGCTGTTCTTCCTCACAGATTGCCTCACAGATTACCTAGCTGTTCTAGTGAGAACACCTGGGCTCTCCTATAGGTGTTTCATGTATTTACTTTCAGCAAAAAATCTTTCTGCTGAGCTCATGAACTAACAACACCTCTTTGAGGCACAGAAGTAAAGAGCTGGAGCAGCTGGAGATAAACATGTTCTGTTCTAGGAGATGCTGCCCATGTGCCCTGAAGTGCTGCTACAAAAGCCCCACCACCAGGTGAGGCATGTGGGGTTGCTGTGTCCTGCTCTCCACCACACCTATGACTGGATTTGAAAGTGGTGCTTGAACTGTAAAGCTTCAGATCCAGCTTGTCAGGGGAGCTGTGCCAAGGTTAAGACAACTCTCCACCTGACTATGAGTTAATTGGTACATAGGAGAGCAACTCCCAGCCAATTGGAGGCACAAGATGTACATGGAAATGGGATGAGAGGCTTCTAAAACAGGAGGCAGAGAAAGTGCACTGCATTCAAAATCCATTAGCAGGAGCTTCAGCCAACCTCAAGCAGTCATTTCTAATGCAGCTAAAGGAAGGTAAAAGTGCTGAGCTTAATGGTTTTACTGATAGGTCTGTACTTTTTGAAGTACCATGCTGCATTTACTTAAATGCTTCCACGCATATTTGCAAATGTAACATCTATTGATGCTTCTCAAATGTATTTGAAATAATTTGTGCGTCTGTGTGCCCTAGTGTTATTCAGTGAGTGTTGCTTCAACTGCCAGATACTAAAAGCCCTTCAGAATAAGACTTAAGAGCAACTAAAAGGATACTAAAGGCAACTATTCATAAATTAAGCAAACTTTATACATGGCTCATAATAGAACTAATATTAGAGTGGGTGCACACCCATATATGACTGCAAATGCTTTGTGGGCTTGCCTTGGAAAGATGTCTTTGTATAGATGGTGTCTGTCACCCCAGCTGATCTGTGGACCTGTCAGAGCTCACTGAACCTGTGGTGCAGGTACTGCTCCACCTCCTTCACTCCATTGAGCTTTCTGTTCCTGTGTTTCAGAGAACAGAGCAGTAAATTAAGCTTTTTGTCTGGTAGGTAGCAGACAGGAATCCCATAAGGAAAGTAAAGGCGAAAAGTGAACACAACTTGTATGCTGCATCACATTCCCAACTTCCAGGACAAAGAGTCTTACAATTGAGGAGGAGGGAGAGGAAAACCATACTCAACTGCTGGCTATTTCTATATCTTGTTCTAACTGTGCATATAATTAGAAATGGAGAACTTAATGAAGAAATATTTTATTATTTTCTCATAAAATGGTCAGAAGCAGAGTGCAATTTTGATTTCTTTTTTTTCCCCAAGACTCACACAGCTCAGTATCCATTTCTTTTCTTTTTTATTCTGTGGAGTGGAGCTGCACAGTTTCCTTGACATTCAGCTTTTGAACTACTTTTTTCCTTATCAAGAGAAAGCCTTTATATCACCTGCAGACTATAAAACAAAAAAGAAGTACAGGGATTTTTTTATTATTTTATTTTTTTAAAATATACTCTTCTGTTGCACATGTTGCTTGAAAAGTTTGTTATCTCATATTCTGAAGAGACATGCTCACCTGTGTCCCTAAGTGGAAAAGTTCCATTAGGGTGGAAATAGAATAAATTCTAATGGCCTGCAAAATGATTGCTCTAAATCCTTGGTTACTTTTAATATTGAGCACATAGCATCTACTAGAGTTAGTAATCTTATTTCCTTGATTTTACTTTTGTAGGTCTTTTATGAAGATAGAGAGCAGATGCAGAGTTTTTGTGAGATGTTGTGTTCTTATATTTCTTAGGCATGTCTATGACTACATGGTGGCTGCCTAGTCTCTCCCAGAGGGCAAAGAAATGAAGCACAGCACATTTTAGAAAGAGTTTGTGTGGGGTGGATGGATTTTGATGGCTGCTGCAGCAGTGGAGTATTTGTTGTTGCTGTGGAAATGTGTTGCTGGGGTTTATACTTTAGTGTGGCATGCTTCCATCAGGTAAAAGTAGTTTGTCAGCTTGGAATAAGAGTTTAGCAAAGCTGGAGAGGCAGAAGTGCAAATTTGGAGGAAAAAGGCAGAACCTAATGGATGGTGACATCTATTAAATAATATTTTTCACTTTTCCTAGGTCAGGATAGTGTGATGATAAGGGCTTCTATGCAAGATTTTTCTAATGAAGAAAACCTACATTTTTGAAGAAACATACAACATTTTTCACAAAGGCCATATGGCTTATTTTGACTCTTAAAATATTGTATATCTAAATACCTTAAGTATCTAAATTATCAAAAAGAACACTAATTGTGGGGGGATTTTTTTGTTTGTTTCTTTTTTTTGGTGGTGAAGTTGTTTTTTTTTTTTTTTTTTTTTTTTTTTTTTTTTTTTTTTTTTGTTTTTTTTTTTTTTTTTTTTTTTTGTGTGTGTGGATTTTTTTTTGGTCCATTTTGGTAGATGACTAAATAAAGCTATTACTACTCTTCACCAGTCTTATGTCTCAACACCATTATGGCCACAGCCAGCTTCACATTGGAGGAGGTACTGTGCCAGAGCCTGTATTAAATCTACAACCAGTGCACAAAGCATTGTCTGAACTACTCAAACTAGTCACAAAAACTGGAGTTATGAGCATCCATGATGCTTAATCAAATCTGCTTCAAGGAAACTGTGATAGAAATCTGATGGCAGTTGCCACTTAGGCTTTTTTCAAGGCCAAAAATGTGTTATTAAGAAATGCTTCTGCCCCATATTCTGTGATGGTTAAGGCTAAGTAGTGAGAGGGATGGTGAGCTATCAGGTTCCCAGATCTACTGACACAGAAGACCCTCATTTATTATGCTAGCATGTGTCTTTGCCTTGGCTCTCTTGTCTTGTTTGCCTGAATTCCCTTTAACAGCATTTCTACCATGGTCACTTGGAGCTTGTTTGAGAAGAAAAGTCTGCTAGGATAGGTTTTGAGATGTACAGATAGTTTTAACTTTTGCTTACTGTCAAATGAAGTAAATTAAAAACAAACAAAAAAAACCCCAAAAAACCCCAATAAATCTATGTGCATCATCCTTCCCACAAAAAGTGTAATTCGATCCTTGCCTAGTTCATTTAAATACCTGAGTGCCAAGGCTGTAGTGAGAAATGTGGAGCACGGAGGTTCTTTCTGTAAGGCAGACAGTGGCCTTTAATATAAAACTTGCTATTTTGGTATGAATATGGGAAGCAGCAATCTTAAAATTTACTTTCAGATGACATTTATGAGCTAAACTCAATCATTTATATTTGTGGAAAGCTGACATTGAAAGAACTTGTCTTTAAAGTAGAGTGGATACTTGGGGAACTTTTTTACATTAGAATACCTCTATTTATTGGATAGATTTAGATGGGGAACCTGGCAAGCTGCCCCAACAATACAGACCACTGGAACTTTTTGGCCTTGTTGTGCCTGTCTTACCACTTTAACATCACATCCACAAAGGTATTGACTGCAAAGGGAGCCCTGGATATTTATAAGCATTTAGCTAAATTGGAGGGGAAAGGTTTATTTTTTTATTGAATAAAAACATAGAAAGTTACAGTCTGATTTATGTGTAATTATGCATGCAGCCAGATCTTGGTATGAACTAGGGAAAAATCTTTTGTTTGAACTTTCTGGAGCTTCTATTCAAACTTTTAATTAACTTTTCCTCTGTGATTCTCAATATGTTTCTATTGTAATTCTCAATATGTTTTGATAGCGATCAGGGAACAAAAGGTAAGGCTTACTGTGGCTAATTTAACACCTGTAAATTCCTGCAGATGAGCAAGTAAAGAATGCATAACCTTTTGGGAGGGAGATGGAAGAATGTAAGCCTTGGGTTATAAAAGCAGTAGTTCAAATGCTATTTAAATTGATTAATCGGTTAGTTGTATTTTTCATCTGTGCAATAATAAACATATTAGTCCTAATACTTTTATGCAGATAAATATAAAATACAAAACTTTTCAAAGTTTATTGAATCAATTTTTTAAAAGTGAGAATGATCTGTGGCCAAAAGGTCAGGCCAGGATTATTTCTGCACCTTTTCCATGTTTTTCACTTCATGTTTTGTTTGAGGGATGGGAGGGTTCTTTAAAGTCATTTTTATCTCTCTGAAATATTTATGGCCATAAAAGAATCACATATGGGAGACCAGTTCAGAAAGGAACTGCAACTGATTGATAATCTTAAATTTATATACAGTGTCAATGTCTTATTGAAGACTCGCTGTCCTCTTCTGCACAATGTGGTGTATGAATGTCAAGTTAGTCAACCAAAATTAAATCACGTACAAGCTTGTGCAGAAGCCAGCCTTTGTACTATGTAGGCTGAAATTTTTTGTTTTAATGGACTGTGCCTTGAAACTGATTTAAGAATACTATGAACAAAACTTAGATAATTTCATTTTAAATCTATAAAATCTCCAGAGAAGAAAAACTTGGAGTTTAACTACTATTATGTGCAGGATGTTTTTGCCATGAAGTATAGACTCTAGAAGGTTTCAAAAGACTTCATAAGGATTAATTTTTGGCTCAGAAGCAGTTAAGTAACGCTGCAAAACCCAAAAAGGTTAAATGACCCAGATTTCTGCACTGCAAGAATTTCTTGAGAATTTATTTTCTGCATGTGTAGGGTGAAGAAGCTAAGCATCAAGAGATGAAAGAGTAAAACGAAGCAGCTGGGAACAGAAATCAAGACTTATCATTTGTTTGTTCGTTGTTTTTGTTTGTTTATTTTAAAACTAAATGGCACTTTTCTTTCTGAAAGATGGTGACTCACTAATTCATGCTCCTGCTGTCTCAGATCAAAAAGGCAGTGGCTGATGTGCTGAGGTGAGAACTACAGCAGTTATCAGTGGTGAATTCCAGTGGGATCATGTGTTTATAATCCTGATTTTGGGAAAAGAGAAACACAGACCCAGAACCACAACAACTGAGATGCTAGAACAGAAAGCATTCTTGAACGGCCTGAGGGTTTCTGATGTGCAACTGCCTCCCAAGTGTAAATATTTTGGTTCTGGTGTTGGGAATGTAGCTGTGCTGCCTTGAGACGGAACCCCCAGTCCCAGTGACTCCTTAACAGCAAGGCAGGCTTTTGATGCCTTTATTGTAGTGTGGTTTTTAAAAGGAATTTAAATGTGAGTCGTTACATTTTTTTTTGGATGATACTGGTGCTTTCTGAAGGCTGACATTCACTACCTTTTCTGCCTTCTTTTTTTGTCTTCCTCTTATTCACATGTGTACTTTGAAAAGAGAAGGTAAATCAACTGACTTTTGAAATCAGGTTATATTGCCTTAAAACATGTTTAAAGTATCCTCTTGGTATTCCCTCTTAAAAGGAACTTTCATCTAATAATACTCTAAGTTCCTGGCTTTAACACTGTGTCTTCAGCTGATTTGTTTTGACTCTCCTGAGCATGCCATGGGTAGATAAGCTCCTAATGTATGTTAGGCTGGGGTTTTGCTGCAGGCATATTTATGGGGATCTAGATGGAAGAACCACCCTCTCCTGCACACGTGTGTGGTATCAGCTGTGAGCCTTCTCCAGCTGGCACATGTATCAATCACCATGGCACTGGCATGGTGCTCAGGGTCTGCCAGCCTGACCCTAGGGCTGCTTAAATGCAGTTATTGGATAGAACTTCCACACCAGTCATGGTGAGGACAGGAATTCAGCTCCTCTCATGCTTCTTTGGGCCACTGATAATGCTGAGGCAAAGCAAATAAACTAAATCCTGAGCAGTGTTTTCAAAATAGATGTTCTTTCACATTTAAGTGTTAAAAAATCAAGTGGTTGGTGGTGCTTTTGTAGAGTGCCAAAAAGCACTTGGGTATTTTTTTTATAAGCAGCTTCTCCTAAGTCTTTGTGCATGCTGAATGACATTTTAAAAAGTCAAGCACAAAATGGCATTCATCAAAATGCTTTTTGGTTAACAAAAACAAAGCTTTATTCCTTATTATTTTCATCACTCCTATGGCTGTTTTTTTTTAACAGTCAAGCTGTTTTCAGAATTCTTTCCCTGAAAAAGAACATGGTGTGTCTGAAGGCAGTGTGGGGTGGAAAATTTTCTAATGACACAAGCATTATTCTTCAAGATTATTCTGACACTTTTACTGCTTGTTAAATGTGGGAAGGGCTGGAGAAAACAGAGAGCTTGGGGTGTGCAGTTGTGTGTATATGCATGCAACAAAGGTATGTGTGACTAAAGTTAGCTTTTTATGGGTCTCCAGAAGTTTCAGCTCTTATTTTGAACAAAGGTTTGGGAAGGTTCACAATTCTTCTGAATTGCTCATCTAAATCATTCACCTAACCTTTTTTAATTAACAAGAAGTGGGCTCTGCAGTGTCTAAATCAGAAGACTGAGTCTTGCTTCTGCCAATTATTTTGGGTGTGATTTGAGAATGCTGTGTATTTTAATTTTTATCTTGCTGTAATACCACCTTGATTCCCTGGAAGTATGCTGACAAATCTTGGTAAGGGAAAAATATTTGATGACGGGTGAGGGCAGAAAAAATTGGTACAAGAGTGCTCTGGCAGAAATCTCAAAATAATTCTGATTAAGATAAGCTCCTTTTAATACACTTTTCCACATTAAAAGGAAAAAAAGTCACAGATAAATACTATTCTTATGCAAATGATGTATGCTGTAGAACTTGTTTCTTCCATGCTTTAACTTCTGTTTACTGTGAAATTTTTATTTCAATGTAAAAATTGAACTGTTTTTTCAAAAGACAAACCTATGTTGTTCTAGTATGCACACTCTTTAAACAATCTCTGTGGCTCATTACCCTGTAAGTTTAACAGGTCTGGAACTGATTGTGATTGTCCAGAAAGAAACTGCCTTTTCCCTGTCCCGTGACCTGCAGCATCTCCTGCTCCAAAGAGGTGAAGGCTCCTTGTGGGAAGGCCATGCACAGGAGGTAGCTCCGGGGCTGTTAGTGCCAGGTCAAGAGATAGCCACCCAGCCAGAGACCACTGTCCTGTTCTCTTGTTAACTGTGCTCTGTGTGAGAGCAGTGACTTTCTCATTCCAGTTGAAATGCAAAAGTTTGGCTTAATTGTGTGTTAAAAATAAAATAAAAAATTGCTAATTCAGCTTCTGAACACTTGATTGGGCAGCCTGGGGAGAAATGCTTTCCATCTTAACACTGAGCTCAACGTTTTTTAAAGTCAAAGTTGTGACCACCCGCTGGACTCTATGAGGACAGACGTGCCAGAGATGCTTGTCTGTCCTGCTTGGCCAGGGTCAGGTGTCTGGCCATGAGTGGCTGCCACTACAGCACAAGTGCTGGCACCTCCTGGCCTTAGGGCTGGGCCTGATGCCGGTGTGGAACAGCTGGGCCCCCTAGGTTCCCCGGGGCAATAATTAGTGCTGCCTGGGGGTAATTAGTGCTATGATCTAATTGGGTTGGCAAGGGCATGGATCCCTGGCTATTGTGTCTCCCACCCCAATGTATGGGAAATAGCACAGGTCAAAGCCCATTCCCCAGAGTGGGTGTGAAGCTGCTCATGTGCCTCACTGAGTGTTACATGTGATGAAACACTGATTGCTGCAAACAGGCACAATTAACTCTAATTATTCATTGTTTTGGTTGTGTGATGTTTTGAAGGGCAGAATGCAGTTCATGCTGCTTCTAATTCTTTGATCTAACTTATGCCCTAGGTCACTGTAGTAAATATTCTTTCCTGAACCACAAGAATTCCTCATTTGCAGCTATTTTATTTCAGAGGGTCCTAAACACCATTTTCAGTACTTAGGCATCTGCCACTTTCTGCTTTTGCATCTAAGATATATAGCCTTAGTGCAAATTACTCAGCAGTCCCAATGTGCTCATACTCATTAATTAGTGCCATAAAACCCTTGAGATTTATTTAGTAAGTCTGGATATGCAGAATATTTTACTTTCATTTAAAACGGTATTGTGTCAAGGCCTTTCTGAAATTAAATGTCTACAGCTTCGTAGCTATGGGCTTTAGACCTGTGTTTAAAATAACTTTGTCAAGGCATATTGGAGTTTTTATTGCTGTGTTAAACCACTTTTTATTGTGTCATTAAATGCAAAGGCAGTATTTACACTTCCAAATATTTTAAAGATGTAGCCAGGCTTTAAGAAAAAATGGCATAGTGGCATCACTCACTTCAGTGAGGTCTTGCTTCATGTGGATGCTGCTGTTTCACCCTTTCATTATTGTGTGGATGTGTTTGCTGGGGTATGCATTACATCTTGGTTAATGTGTTTTCTGTGGATAGAGAACTTATCAGGCAGGCAGCCCTTAATGGAAGGCTTGCCAGATGTTGCTGCAGCAGAGACACTGTTGGCCTGCTTTCTGGGCTGGGGAATTGCAAACTGGGAGAGCAGGACTCTGTGGGAGGATGAAATGTAAGAAAGTAGAGATAGTGCTGAAGGCAATCTCAGCCCTAAGGAGTTGCAGCTGTACCAATTACCAAGATAGGCCACAGCTATGTCCAATTAAGGTTTGCCCTTAATAGGTCACAGCTATAGCCAATAAGGATGGGTGTTAAAGAGTGGGTTAGCTGCTGGAAAAGGGAGTTGGAGTTTATTGGCTGCGCTGTGAGAAGGAAGGGACAGGTGGGTGTGAGAGGGAAAGTAAGGGCTGGGATGTATTGTGAGGAATAGTAAGGGTTAGGTGGCCATGCTAGGGACAGGAAGGAGTCAGCTGGCCATGAAGAAAGAGAAAAGGGGTCAGCATGGTGAGGAGCTGCCCGTGAGAACACACAGATAAGGTATGAAGGTTTTACAATGCAATAATGACAAGACTCTACTCACAGGGCTGCCACTGTGCCATTCTTGCCTAATCTTGAATATTCTTGAGCAAATCACTTAACTGCTCTAAGTTACTGTGCAAATTTTTGTGAAAACAGGTACTGAGTTGAAATATCTACTCTTTGAAAAAAACATTTGGATACCTGCAGATGGAACCTTCTGGCAAAATGCTATTATTATGTATACTGCTTTTCACTGTGATTCAAATGTCGTTTGCATCAAAGACAATATTTTTGACCGTTGCTTTTTCCACTAGGTGCTGTTCATTGAGAATAATCCTCAGCATGTTCCCTAGCAGTGTGTAGAAATCCTTCGCATGCTAAGAGTAATGTGACTGTTTTGCTTGAGTGCCTGTGAATTGCCTTGGCAGAAGTACAACTTCATATTTTAAAAATATTTATTCCACGTTGTCCTATTCATGTACCTTAGCACTGCTCTTCAGGGACTTGTTCTGAAGAATGAGTACTACACTGATGAGTAGTAGTCAAAATTCGGTGTTAGTGCAATCTCTTGCATCAGCCAAGGCTGCTGACAAGCATAATATTTCTACAACAGGCATTTGACCTTTAAAATTTGGTCTTGTATGGCTTAGCTGTTTCATATTCATCCCAAATTTGCTATGACACTTTAAAGGGGAAGATCCTGATGTTCAGGCTATGTGGTGAAGCCTGTTTGAAACAAGGATGCAAAATGTATGTTGTCTATAACTAAATTTTGGACTTCAGGCTTCTCTCTGTGTTTGTCTCTCATTTTACTGTGCATTTTTATTGGATCTCTGTGGGTAGGGGGATGGCAAAAAAATACCAGTGTAGTGATGCTTTTAGCAGGCTTGTCATCTAGATTGATTGTTGGACCCAAGATCAGTCAGGAATTTTTACCTGTTTGGGTTTGTTTTGTTGGTAAGCCAACTTGGGTTTTAAAACATATAAAAAATAATTCTTTCAAACTTATCTGAGATCATAAAAGCATTTCTTTTGGAACTGAAATGAAGTAATGGGGTTTTTTTTTTTACTTTTATATTCTGCTAATTTTTTGTTCATACCTCAAATTGTTGAAAAAAGCAGTGAAGTTTTACTTTACTTTTTTCACATAAAAGTAAACCCAAAGTCAGATTTAATGCTGTCAGATTTCCACTTAATCCATATAAAATACATTCCTTTGAAATGTTTTGGCTTTTAACAAAATGATGTTTTTATGATGGAACTGTTTCCTCAGTTTTTTACTTATTCAAGGGGTAGCCTTATGGGATTCCTGTTGCAAGAGTGACTGATTTGAACACAACTTATCCTAAACACTGTATTTCAGCTCAGTAGTTCTCTTTGTGTTCTAAGAGTCTAACCAAGTCTGTCACAAGGGGAAGTATTTCCTAAACAAGGAAAAATAAATTCCCAGAGCCAACCACCAAATGTCTACCTTATCTCTCAAATTTCTAAAACAGAAATCAAGGGCTCTTCAAAACTAGGATCCTGAAGGAGAGCCAATTTCAAAGGCTTCCTTTGGAGATTACTGGGTTACTGGCAGCAGCCTGAAGACATCACATCTGGAAGTAAACCTTGAAGAAATTCAAGACCATATGTTTGACAAATGCTTTTAGGGTAAATGAGCAAAGTATCTGACTAAAAATGGTGGAAATTTAAAAAATTCAAACCATGAGAAAGAGACATACTTATGCAAAGAGCATACAGATATCTATTGCATGGCTGTATTGGAAGCAGTCATGTGGAGCATTCTCTGGGCTCTGTCCAACTCTCTGTGCAGCTTTGATGTTAGTCCTTGATCTTTGTCTGTGTTACTCATGCAAGGACAGGAGCATTACAGAGGATCTATATTGAAGATCTGGGATAAATATGGCACAGAAGTTCCATAAATGCTTCCAGTTTTGTAACTACTGCATGAGTTTAATAATATCTGGGTCATCTACAGGACACTGTCACCTGCTCCTAGTGGCTCTTAAAGACAGTAGCTCTGATGTAGGTGGCACTTGAAGAGTGAGAGGCAATCACCTGATGAAGACCTCTTACCCAGGTCTTGGTGAAATAACTCTTTTAGAGCCCTGTCCACGTGGCTGCACAGCTTGTACATGTGCTGTGAATGCTTGCTGCTTGCAAGGAAATGTTCTACCAGGCTCACAGAAAACAAAAAAAATTGAATCAGGGTTCAGATTAAAAGATGTAGTTCTGTGAGTTTCCAGTAAGTGCCTATGCTCAGGGAGAAGAGGAGAGATGTGCTATGTGAGCTGCATACCAATCAAAACAGCTGGAATTTTTAACAGCTAATAAGGGCAACTATCTATTCAGGCAGAAGGTATAAGCAAATAGCAATTCATGGAGATGATTTCATAGATAATTTCTGAATAACAAACTTTATCTGAAAATCATGAGCTGTTCCTGCTCCATTCTGGCAGGAGGTGGGGAGGCATTCAATGACTTGCATTATTTATGATTTATTCATACAGCTCAGAATGCACTTCTAATATGTATGCTCGGCATCTTTTATAAATGAAGGCCTTCCTTCTTCAGGGCTGTGTATTGAGGATCTTTCAAAGCTGCTAAATTTAATTTGGGAAACGGGTGTATATCTGTGACTTCCTTTGTCTTTTCAGTCTCTGTTAGAGGGTGCTTCCTTCCTTTTTAAAATTGTATTGATTTAACTTTTTCACATAATTGGACAAAATCCAAAATGCTCTAGAATAATAAATTTTGAAGAAAATCAGGCCTTGATAAACAACTGATTAGAGTTGTTCTCTGATACTGCACTGTCAGTAGTGGTCTCTGCTTAGACTTTTGATTTTTGTTTGAGGAATAAATCTGTGATAACTGTTACTGTGCATACTACTGTGCAGCACTGCAGGTGCTGTGAAAAAGATGGGATGAGTCACAAAGGTGAAGAAGTGGTAGCTGTGGTGCTGACAATAACCTTTTCCATCCTGCAGTCACTCAAGCAGTCTCTGGTAGTTAGGTGCAAGTTTATGTAGTGGACAGAAACGTGGTTGGATATGAAAGTCAAGGGAATAGATAGTAAGATAGTTTTGTGTATGCATGCAGTCCTGTTTTTTAATTGTACTTACTTGTCCATCCAGGCAATATTTTGGTTTGGGTTTGCCAGATACGTATTTTATGTCTACTGCTGGTGATTGTAATGCTGGTTTTGCAGATTATTCAATTGCCTGTTTTGCTTTTGTGCACCTCAGTCTTTGAGCATGTTGCAGTGTGACTTCATGGTGTAGTTTTTCTTAAAAAGTCTGTTCAGCTGATTAAGCTTTAGCTTACAAGCCCAGATGGACCTGGAATACTAAACTTAGAATCTTTGGATCTTTGCTCATATAGGATCAGTGTATTTTTTGTATCTCTGTCTAGCAGCAAAGGTGTTCAGTTTCCTCCTCTTGGCCTCTGTGTTCCCTGTCCCAGAGTTTGCCATGTTAAATTCTGCTGACAGGAGCTATCAGAAGCTATCTTGTTTTTACAGTGATCTGGCATTCACCCTCTTACTTCATCTTAAGCATAAATGCCTCACACCTTGGCAAGTTAGTTCCAACTCTGCTTGGAGAATCTCTAGATGAATATGTACATCATCAGCCTGTTGATTTAAAAGCAGAAATGCCTCCCCCAGCAGATCTCTTCCCTTCAGCTGTGTTTGTGATACTCACTACTTAATGGGTTTTCTTTCATGCAGACATATGGCTTTACATTTTTGTGAATTTTACATTTCTTGCCATTTTCTCTTTAAAACTTCTCCTTCTGCTTATCATCATTCAGAATGATGGCATGTCATGGTAATTCATGCATTTTAATATGAGGAAAGCTTTTGGAGCCACATTTACCCTTATTTAAGAAAATGTTTTAATTTCAACTTTCATGCTTTTTCAGCCTCCTGGATGAGGGGATTGCTTGTGACTGTCCTTCTGATGACCAGTTTTCCTAAGAGATGATTTGGTAACTGAGGGCACAGAATATTGTGTCTGGGATCTACTGGAATTTCAGGAGGAGGATGCTTTATGGGTGTTGGGACCTGGGTATTTAATTTCCTCAGTACTGCAAGTGCAGATTGTAGTGAGAACTCTCCATGTCCCCTCATCTTCCCTGGTTAAAACAGCTCCCTGTCCTGTGCCAAGTGATTGCAGAGGACCAATCTATGTGCTCATCCAGAAAAAAATGGAAGAGGAAAAACAATCATTTCACTGTTAACAAAGCCAGGTATCCATCTCTGGTAGGGATGGGCTCCTTAAGCAGCTTACTAGCTGCCACAGTTCTAATAAGGAATCAAACAGTAAGGTGACAATATGAACAAGTGGCTCTTGGTGGAGCCTGCAGGAGCCGCACACCCAGTATTATTTCACGTCACCAGTGGAGGGGTGGAAAAAAAAACCCACAGCTCTCAGTTAAAGTAAACTTCTTAGCCAGATCTCTCAAATCTTAAATATTGATACATTTACTGCTGCATGGGAGGCTATCATGGTTTGAAAAGGTTTTAGAGAAGAAGAAATCCCAATAAGAGTTGTGAATGTGAGGACTTAGGAAAATGTAGGACAGAACAGAGCAGAGGAAGAAAGCTGGTGACAGTTTTTACCAGAGACATGGCTAGTAGGATGCAGTGAGGGACAGTTACTTCAGACAAAATCAGGGTTTTTGTTTTGTAACCAGAGCCTTTTCAGACTTGGTCCTGGTGCATTTGAGGGGTACCCACCAAGAATGTTCCTTAGTTCATGATTCCCACTTTCCATATCACCCTGAACAAGGGGTGCTGGTTTGTAGCTACAGCACGGGGAAAACAGCCAATGAGAAAAAACAGAGCCTGTAATGAACTACCAGGACAAATCTATCCAGGGAGAGGTGAGCATCTTCTGTTGTTGGCATAGCAATTTTAAGTGCCAAAAGGGGATAGGCAAATGTGCAGCTGATGTGTTATGAGCTACACCTAACCAAATTATTCTTATTTCTGTGGGGAAAACAAATTTGCCTGGATTTCTCTCTTTAAAATGAAATATTTAAATTAGTTGCTCCTTCCTGCATTTGTGTATATTATGGCTTTTCAGAAATCTTGCTCCCAACCTGTCAGCTTATGGTCAGCTCATACCCAGCCATGTATTTCTATCAATAAGGTTAAAACAGCAATGAAAATCTAAATGTTTTGATGCTTGCTTGTGACATAGCAGATTTCTCTTGGTATTAAGCAGCTTTTTTCACAGCAAACAACTATATCCCTTCTATATATGACGACGCAAAAGGAATATTCTTCTGCTTAAATCTCTTATCAGCATGTGCATACGTGGACTGAATAAAGGCAGGAATTTGCGTGTCAAGTTACTGCTGTGCAGCTGTTGCCCTTTTCGTGATGCACATGATAATTTTAAAAACACGAGTTCTTCTGCAAGCACATCAAAGTTCTCTTCCAGAAAATGGTCACTCTTCTCCCTCTGCAATTAAATCAAGCCCACAGGCACCTCTACCTTGATTTATTTTTTATAAAAATTATCCTCATCTGTTATGCTCATGTAGATTGCTTCCTTCAAGGTGCTTGCTTTTCCACTTGAATCATATATTTGATTGAATTTTAACTAAAATAGAGTAGATTAAAATACCTGTGATCAATCAGTCACTTGATTCCCTGAGAGGAATCGCTTGGCAATTCTCACTTCACTGATCTTGTGGTTTTATCTGCATTTCCTGTTGTTAGTAGATTTCAATTTCAACTGTTTTTAATTTTTTTTTTTTCTTCTTTATTTTCTCTGGACCCTTTACTTCCTGTATATTGCTGTGAATGTCAGAACATGTCTCATTTTGTGCTCCATTTTTTAACTGTAATGTTGCTGTGATAACACTAGCTTTAAAAGCTGCCAGTCCTACATGTTAAAAATCATGTTCTTGTAAGCGCCTTTAGGTGTCAGTCATTGAGTTATAATTCTTGAGACTTATTGTTTTCATAAACTTGAGAAAGTGGGTGTGTTGATTGTTCTTGTTTTCTGATGGCTTTTAAAGCAAAATCTTTTCTAAAAGAAAAGGCAACCAGAGAAACAGTGAGATGTATTCCAGCTGACACAAGTCTAACTTCAAGTGGTTTTGGCCACAAATTTCTAGGAACAAGGTGTTTCCAGTGTGGGTTTAGATGGAAAATACGTAGTTGACCTTAGTACTTCAAAATTTTTTCAGTACTTATCTCAAATGCTGTTTTGAGCTTTGTAGCTATCTGAGCCCTTGTAATATCTGAGTAGGTTTCAGTATTTGTTGATTCTCATGTGCTTGGAGATGGAATGAGGCACAGTGAATTACTTAAGTAAGATTATGCAGGAAACTGATGGTGGATCCATTGCAGCACAGCCTTATCCTCTTACTGTATTAGCTTTCATTTTTAGTAAGTTTGACTCAATTTTTTGTGCAAGCCTGTGTCATCAGAGGTGGTTAGTTCAGCCTCAAATTCTCTCCCTGTGGGAGAAATTGTTAAGAGGAGTTTTTGGATGTGGGAACAAGCTTTGACTAAATATGAGCACTGAGGATACCAGAATCTGTATGACCACATCGACTTTAGCATCTTAGATTGGATAAAGGTGCCAGTTCTGCCAGTGTCACCCAGTTGTCCCTGTTGAAGTCAAACCATACAGGAGGCCTGCTCTAGAGCTGTTCTTTTGTGATTTAATAATATTTGTGCAAGGTTTTTTCAGTGAGACTGGATTGCATGTGCATGTTTCTAATCTTTGTAAGCACTAAGGTAAACACCAGGTTTGATTGGTTTGTATAAGGTCTCCAAGGGTATGTTTCTCATTGTGACTGGAATATGTGGATGGTCACTTTTTGGTGCCTTTTATTTGGATAAATTTAACTGGAAGTCCTTACCACATGAAGTAAGGCTTAACACACACTAGCTCTTCATTTGCTTGGGTCATCCAAGCACTAGGGTTTAAATATTGCTCTCCCTCTTTTTCTATCCATTCCCAGCTGGGGAACAAAAATATTTTGAATAGAGTTCTATTAAAACTTGTAAGATTTGAGGTTTTCAGCCACTACCCAGGATGCCTCGCATGAACATAAATGTGAATAGCAAATCACTGAGTTGCAGTGCATGAATTATTGTTAATAAGCACTCTTGGTTTGTTTTTTTTTTCCCTTGTAATAAAACTCAGCTTATGGATAAAATTTTGCTAAAATGTAGGCAATAGGGGGGTAAACACTTTCAGAATAAATTTTAGTGTTGTCCCTGCAGGATCCTGCTAGTTACTGGGTAGTCTTAAAATTACCTCTCTTCCTCAAATCTCTTAAATCTTTTAAAATAAAAAAACAACTGCCCAAATAACATGTCTGCAACATAAAGAAATAGTCTAGTTAGTGTTATTTGGAGAAAAGGGGGGTTATTTTTATCTTATCCCTGTCTGATACTACATTTCATTAATTTCTGCTGGAAGAAAAAAGCAGCAGGTGTCCAGCTCACACCCATATTTTTGCTTCAAAATAATTTGCTCTCTCTTTAATTTCAATTCAGTAATCTATTTTCTCTTTCTGCTCATTACCTTACTTTACTACCATCAGTGGAGTGAGCAGGACTCCCAGAGAAGGGCAAACAGGATATGGTGCATCAGTTTGCACATTTACTAGTGAGGAAGGGCTCAGAGGAGGGGTCACTCCATCCTCTTGAGGAGTCAACAAGCAGCCTATTTTTGGCAACAAAAATGGTGTCTACCCATCATAACTGCCTGGCTGACACTGAAACCCAGACACAAAGGACACAGCCTCCCTGGGTAGATGCCTACACCAAAATCAGGCCTCCTGAAGGCTAAGAGAGCCAACTAAACCATCCTGACATCTCCTGGGAAAGCAATACAGCTAGCTGCAAGCAGTCCATGGGACCCCTGCAATGTGTAGAGGACAATTTCTTGGTCCAGGTATGGGGCAAAATAACCAGAAATGAGTTGCTGGATCTGGTGCTTACCAATGGGGATGAGCTCATTAAAGGAGTTAAGACTGGTGGCAGACTGGGCTGCATCAACCTTGCCCTAAATGAGTTTGTGATCTCTAGGAGCACAGTCAAGACCCTGAGCATTGAAAGAAAGGGTGAAATTCCAGTTATTCCGGGGGTAAGTGAATAAGATCTCTTGTGTAGCTGTCCCTAAGATCAGAGAGGCTGACCAGAGCTGATGTCTCTTTAAGGCCACTTTTCTGAGAGTCAAGGGTTCTCTATCCCAGTGTGTGGGAAATCAAGCAAAGCAGGCTGGAAACTGAGATGAGTGAGCAAGGATCTGACTCTCAGACTGAACAGAAAGGAGAAAATATAGAGCCAGCAGAAGCAGGTACAGGTGAGCTGGGGAGAGTACATGGATATAATTTGAATTGTAGAGATAGAGTTGGGAAAGCAAAGGCAAAACTGAAACAGGACTTGGCAAGGGATGTGGAGAATAACAAGAAGGGATTCTGTAAATATATAGGTCAGAAAAAAAGGCCAAGGAGAGTGTACCCTCCCCTTCCCTCCCCCCAGTAAGCAAGAAGAGTGAACTGGTATGACTGATATGTAGAAGGCAGTGGTACTCAGTAAAGTCTTTTTCTCAGTCTTTACTGGAAGTCAGACTTTCCTCAAGTCTCTGATTCTCTGAGTGGATGTGAGGGGAATGAAGTCCCTTCCACTCTAAATGTACAGAGCAGGTTTGGGACAATTGATGCAGCTACAATAGCCACAAGTCTACGGAACCTAATGACATTCATCCCTTCAGGGTAGGCTGAAGGCTGATGTTGCTGCCAAGCCATCCAGCTCTGGGGCTCCCAGCACAGGAAAGAAGAGGACCTGTTGGAAAGGGTCCAGAGAAGGGTCACAAAGATGATCAGGGAGATGGAGCGCCTCTCTTATAAAGACAGGCTGATAACTAACCTGGGTAAAGATAAGGGGAAAACTTGTTTTATTTATCAATTATTTATGAAACCCCTAAAAATCCATGTTAAGATGTGCTGAGTCTTAATCTACCTGTGCAAGAATCTAAAGTTTTGGAAGGAGAATAAGGAGGACAGAAATAAAAACAAAATCAAGAAACTCCAACCTGGCTTAAGCCCCTGGAGGCTTCTTCTTTTCTTGGAATGATTGGTATCATTAAATTTTGTGTCATTCGTTGCTTTATACTTGTGCTGACCTGCTTTGCTGGATCGGGGTATAGTTAGAGATTTTAGCTTATATCCAGCTCTAAGCACAGGCCCAGTGGTAAAGTTGAGGATTATTAAAAAAGCAGACTACTTGCAGTTCTGTATCTTCAAAATGTTATTACAACAAACTTCCAAATTTGAAAAGGACTTTTTTCTACTTTTTTTATGTGTTACAAACAAGATTTTTCAAAGTAGTTTGTCACCATATTCAGCAGCTGAGCCTGGGGCTGGAACTAAATTTGCTGGTGTGCAGGGATCATTAATGCTGGCTGGAGAGCAGTGTAGCACTTGTTTCTTGGCAAGAAATCATGTAAATAATCAGCAGGGTCCCAGAAGGTCATCGTCCTTCAAGTTTTGCCTAAAAAGCTTTTGCTCTTTTTCTTTCCTCTGTTTGAATTGATCCTGTCCAACAGGGTCTGGCTTTGTACATAAATCCTTGCTTAAGCTTTCAGTTTGCACTCTGGCTGCGCTGACTCATACTTCTTGGTGTACAAAACTCAAGACATATTCCTAGTTGGACAATGATGATATTTACTAGAGCTGTGCCCTGAAAAGCTCTGCTCCCTTGCTGCACTGCCCATTGTGTCCGTAACAGCTGCTTCAGGCTTCTGCCTTGCTCTGTGCTGTATTGCTCCACAATGGGAGCTGGCGTGGCTTGGCAGTACAGACACGGATCAAACTTGTGCCTCTGAATTAGTTGGTCATGGCTGGTAAATTCCACTCTGTTCCCAATGCCAAGCAAAATGAAGAGCTAGCCCTGGAAAAAAGGCGCTGCTGTGAGCTTGTACTAGATAAACCTTTTGTTCTATGTATTGAAGAATTTTTAAGAAACTCTTTCCTATGTCCAGAAACTGAAGTGTGTACCTAAAATTAATCTGTTTGTCATGATCCTGGACCTTGATATCATGCTGTTAAGGAAAAGAACATCTAGGTAACTGGTTTTACTTTGTTTTCAATTTATCAGATCAGTATAATTTGGTACAGAAGTTGTTCTGTAAAAAAGCCCTAAAGTCCTTTCTCCTTCCCTTTCTCTGCCCTGTTAAGAAATCTGGTGTCTGGACTTGCCAGTGTTCTACAGCCCTGATCCTGCCTTTACCAAGATCAGGACTAAGGTTCCTCCTGAAGAGTTTTCAAGTATGTTGAAGAAATAAACAATGCTTGGATCTCTATTCCTTTGACAATTTTACTGAAACAGAGTATTGTTTTGAATTTGATCAAAAGTGAATTAATAGAAAATGTGGTTATATATATGGTTGTCAGGTAAGAAAAAATTTATACACTGAGAATCTTTTCAATATTTGATTTTAGATTAATGTGGTAAACTCCTTTCAGTTGACTGAAGAACTTTATGGGGAGGAGGCATAATTGTCCATATTTTTTTTATTTGACTGGTTTTTGAAGAAAAGTGAAAATTTGCTGCGATCACATGTACCTTTTGAATTGTTGGATCTGGAAAGTTTTGATGGGTGACAAGTAAATATGAAATTCAGTAGATCATGTCATTCTACAACTTGTGTTCCCAGGCTTGGGATGATGAAGCGAAGTGTATGCATTTAGGTTAGTGCAAAATACTTTTCTGCACTTCAAGAAGCAATATTTCAAATAAAATCCTGTAACTTAAAGTATTGTATCCCCTCTGGACATGCTGGTTTTTAACTCTAAATCCAGCCAGAGACAAAGAGGTACAGCAATGTGTGAGCAAAATTGCTTTTGACTTTGGTCAGAATAGGCTTTCACAGGACAAACAAGCATTTGACCTAATAACACTGATCCAAGCCTCTTTTACTTGGGTGCAACATGTCAACTTTCATATCCACTCAGACAGGCACTCCTATTCCAAGGTCACATCACAAAGGTGTATACAGAATAAACTACCTGTTGTTCAATTTATCTATGTCAGGAGGACAGAAAGGAGAGGTGACCCTGCTAGATCTTGATCCAGTTGCGCTTTCACGGCCGGGTACTGCTGTTGGGGTAATGACACCCCTTTGCTCCTGGGATTATGGGTGTCAGTATGATTCTTCTCTAGCTGGCCTCAAATGCTTTTTTCAAGACATGTAATGGTTTGATAGCCCATCATGATGTGTACTGTAGAGTGGGTGCTTTGCCTTGCATGAATCCCTGATTTTCCTGAATACTTCAGCTGTTTCTTCCTTTGCTTTAATGGAAATAGATGCTAATGCATATGGTGGTTCCAAAAACTCAGTGCTGTTACATGTAAAGATGAAAAGAGCCACATGAGCATTGAGCAGTGGCAATGCTGCGGACTGTGATGGAAGCTGAGAAAACCTACTCTGAGGATCCTAGGTTTAAAAAAAACTAACCATCAAAAAAACTTGTAGATAAACGGTATATACTGCCACATCTTTCATGGCATTAAGGAAACCAACACAAAAAAAGTATAGAAATATTATGTGATTTCTATTTAAGCACTTTGAAGTTACACTGTACACTGCTTCCAGCATTCAGAAGCACTGACTGTAATCGTAGGTTGTACATGGAACTCATTTCAAAATTAGCAAGAAACCCACCAAAATAGTTAAATGTCACCTCTGACATGAATCATGTGAGACATTTTATTAATACAGAGACATTTTGTTTCCCAGCATTTCCTATGGAGAAATAGCTGTCTTCAGGGAGAAGTGGCATAGGAAGTTGGGAGTACTTCTGGTATTTGGACTGTTCTTTAAGTTCACTGGGGTTTTTTGTGTGCATTCTTTTTATCTGTATGACTGAAAGCTGCAGTACTTGTTCAGGTCCAGAATGGTGTACTTCTGTTATGTTAACAAATGGCAGCCTGATGGAGTAATAAATAATTTATGAACTTGGGATATTGATTTTTCTTCAGTGCTTATAGGAAATTATACGCTTGTGGCTTCCAGAAATAATTGGTCCAATTTAATCACATAAAAATTATAGTCCTTTTTAATTCTTTTCAAATGGAAATTTAATGACTGCTGGGTGTGTTACAGAACAGAAGAGAGTATGTCTGCTTGGATTGAAGGAATAGGAGGGCCAGAAACAGCAGGTTTTACAGGTCTAATAAAAAAATTATCGCTATGGCAGTGGTTTTGAATGAAGGCTAATGGACACTTGTCTGATCACAAATTGGACTTTTCACAAGGAAATACTGTGAATTATAATAAAGACACTTAGTATCACAATGCACGCTAAAGGTGCAGAGGCCTGGTCTATTAGGAAAAAAATACTTCATTTGTAAAGCCTCATTGAATAGGGGGCAGATTTTGCTTTAATGCAAAATACATTTTCTGGTGTACTGTTCTTCTGTGTAAGTTCTGTAACTGGAAGCAGGGCTAAAAACCAAAGAGGAAGAAGGAAGTGATTTCAGCAACTTCACAGAAAGTAAGTCTGAATTTATCTATTTTGGGGAGAGGGAAAAATACCCTGTTATTTGGTCAGGATTTTCCTGACTGTTTCTAATTAAAATATAAGTAGCTTGTAAAACATACCTCCCTGAACATTCAAGTTTGAAAGAACTGCATTGACCAGCTTCCTCAGCATATAAAAAGAAATTGTGCATCAGTTCTGCAGTCCTTGCTTAAAAGGCAAGCATACTCATCTGCAAGCAGGTTTTAATGAAATCACATGGTACTCTTTTTACCATTCTGAGGTGTTGGGTTTTTTTTAAATGAAAGCCACCAGAAAATGGACCTTTTATAAAACAGATATACTAGAACAAAGTTTCTGACTGCTCTGGAGCAATAATTAACTTCTATCTTCACATTGTAAATGTAAAAGAATAAGTATGGTTTCATGAGGCTCAAACTTTTAATTTTTTTCTGATTAAAAAAGGGAAAATCAAACTCTTATTTCTGTCTGCGAGAGAATATCACTTGAGCTGGATGTAAAGCTTATGTAGTTTAATCCATTCTGCCCATCAATAGCAGGAACAAAGCAAACAGGTGCTAGTGAAAAAATGGAGAAGCTGCCAATAATTTCAGCACTAATAATGAGATGGTATTAAAAATAACTCATCCTGGTGACCCCTGTAATGCTTATTGTAGGCTTAATGTGGCATGTCAAATGGTAAACTGATGCCTGGCGTTAGCTAGAGGCTGAGAGTTGCAGAGCATCTCAAAACATTTTCCAGGGGAACAAACCAGATTCAGGAACCATGACACAGGTAAACAAGCCAAATATCTTTACAGCTGTGTCTTCTGCCACCAGCCTGGGCACTGGAACCATACTCTTGGGGTTTTAATCCAGTGTGCTACCTGCTGGGAGGGGACAGCTGTATGTGCACAGCTACATTATTTTAGGGGTGTGGTCTGCTAAGGGGATGTACTGGATGTGGGTGTTTCCTATATGCCATGTCTTCTGAGAAATGTGGGACTGCTGGTGTTCGTTGGATAGCTTGCTCCTAGGTCAGATTACAGGAGAAACTCTCCACCATGAGAGTGGTGAGGCACACTGGAACAGGATATACAGGGGAGCTGTGGATGCACATCCTTGGAAGTGTTCCATGGCCAAGTTAGATCGGGCTCTGGTGTAGTGGATGTCCCTGCCTGTGGCAGAGGGAGTTGGACTTAGATGATATTTAAGTTCCCTTCAAACCCAAACTGTTCTATGTTTTGTGGTAAACATGGCCTTAAATAAGCATAGTGATGGTGTGCAGATGCTGTAAGACCAATGCTCATAGTTCACTTTAGATGGCTGAAGTGAAAGTTTTTCTTCTTCCTGAAACTGGAGTTTTCTTCACTCATTGCTGGCCAACACAGAGAAGCTAAAACTGAGTTTGGCTTCCTGTTCAAAGCATGACATTGTTGATATTGCTGTAGCAGGAATGTACTGTGATGATTTACTGGATATAATCCCCTGTTTCTAAATATGGTTTTTGAATCTGCAGGTTTCTAGTTCCAAACACTGATAATGGCTGGATAAGAACAGGCCTCTTGGCTGCTTTATTAAAACTCACAGTAGCTATTATTAAAACTCTATAAATAGAATATTCTATAAATATAGTATTCAAAACTTCAACAAACACTTTATGACCACCAAATGTTTACTTTATGATTGGGGTATTAATAATGTTATTAAATATAACATTATGGGTCTTTATTCTGTTTTGATGCGCAGACATATGCAAATAACTTACATTAGCATAGTTATGAGTGAAATTTCAATGGCAAGTTTATTATTAAAACCTTGCGTAGTGTTCAGACTGATAACATTAGCTCCTTCTACCCTTTTATTTGGGCAGCTAATGATTTTTTTTCTCCCTAGTTGTCAATTCTGAATTGATGACAGATTAGAACAAACAGGACGTGGCTGCAGAATGCCTAAAGCTACACTTTGCTGATAAATTGCTGGTTCAGATCCATTTTAGGTTGGGAAGTGAGCAGTGACCAAAGATCACATTGAAAGATGCCCTACTGGTCTGTGTGAAATAAGATCCTAATGTGCCCTGCAGCACAGGCACTTGGGGAGGGACAGAGGCAGAGAGAAGCTCATGAGCATGCTGTGCTTTACTTTCTCTCTAAATATCTTCTGGAAGATAGCCTTGCTTTCATACAGAGGCAGGTTCATGATGGCAGGGCCTGTGGCAGCATGTGATGTGTAATACAGGCTGTAGCACAGGGGATGTGAAGCTTATGTTATTTGGCAATATGTTGCCTGTGAGAAGGAAAAGTAATTTGTTTAGGCACAGAGGCAGAAGCGTCTTTGTAATCTTCAACTGCACCGAGTCTGAGGAAAGCATCCTTTTCCTCTGCAGACAACAGACTGGGGCCCAGCTGTTGGGATTCCAGCAAAAAGTACAGGTGGTACAGGCTGTATTATACTGGGAAACAGCTGGGATCACGGAGCTGAGATTGCTCTTGCTGCCGGGCACTGCTGGCTGCCAATGCCAGCTGTGTGTCAGGGATGGGAAGGAGCAGGAGAGCTCACGGCCAGTGGTGCTGGGTGACTTGTGGTAGAGAGGAGACTGGCAACTGAAGAGAGCTGAGACAGAGCTCAAGCACCTGGACCACCTTCATTCCTCAGTGTCCTGCTGTGTGTGCCCTCTTTAAATATAGATGCTTTTGAAAATGCTCTCTATGACAGTTAAGGTTATGAGGGGAACATTATCACAGATCTTCTAAATGTGCTATAAAAATCTGAAGTTGTTCAGGTGTCCAGCTGAGGCCCTGCATTAGCAAAACCCTTACAGCTCGGATTCTGTTTGATAAAGCACTTGTGAGAACAACTCTAGCACCAACCGTGCTGAAAAATACTTGCAAACGCTTTGTTTGTACAACCTCCAAATTCCAAAGCAGTCCAGATACTCAGTATATGGCCTGATAACTGTTTCTCATTCTAAGCTGGTTTGTTTCTTTGCTTGAGAGTATGGATCCCACACCCTGAAAAGAAAGCAGAGTTTACTGTTCAATTAGAAAATTTTATTTTCCTGGAGGCAGCATTGATCTCCTGGACTGTTATCTGTCACTGTCTAATCACAGAAAATCTGTTTCTTGTAGAGCAGGCCCTGACTGAGTCTCTCCTAAAAAGGCAGGATGTTATTTCTGTGTGTAAAAGAGGGTTTGGAACAACAGAGGTTTGCATTTGGCATCTTGCTGATTAAACTTTGTCGAAAAAGACAAGTCTGCTTAGCCTAACTAGGAGGTAGAGGAAAGAAACAGCCAAAGGGCACTAAGTTTTTTCATTGCATAATTGGACCTGATTTGATTCAAAAACAATGGTGCACAGCTATGAATTAGGCAATAAGTTACTGCCTTGAGCTACTTCTACTGATATTCTGGTCAGAAAGTCAAGAAAGACAATTAATCCTCATCTCTGCTATCTCACTGTCTGTGGAGCAACTAACCAAAAAAATAATTATCTAACAGTTTCTTACCTAAAACCAAAGTGAGAATCCACTTGAGAATCCATTTGACAGATGCACAAAAAAAGGTCTGCTGTTCCTGTACCTGCCAATTATTGTTCTCAGTCTGGAGAGTACCCAGACTCCCTACACAGACCCATTCTGAGGTTTGTTTGGGAGGATGTCCAACAGGAGTTGGACTTCAACGATCTTTGTGGGTCTCTTCCAGCTCAGGAAATTCTTGTGATTGTTTTCTTTTTGCCCTTTCATTTGTCATCTTTGTCCTGAAGTTCGAGATGTGACCTTGTTTTTAAATATTTGAGTGAATTTAGTCTCACACAAGATGACATTTCCCAGGAAATATAGCTGGTTATCAAGATGCCAGAGCATATGTGCTTCCTGGCAGTTGGCTGGTTGCTACTTCATGGACATCAAATAGAAGAGGGGAAGGAGAAATGACAGTTTGGAGTTTGCAATTGATTTGATCAGTTTGCTCCTAGGGATGAGGACTTTATGAAGAAGCTGGGCAAAATGAGGTTTGGGGAATTTGATGGGTGTTTGAGGAAAGTACTGGAAAGCAGATTGGCTAACAGCAATAAAGAGGAACTGATGGTGTAAATCAAGCAAAAAAAAAAAAAAGTGGGAGCGGAAGCACTGATCACAAGGATGAGGGTGGACTAGAAAAAACAGTGCACTGTCATCCCAGTGATCCTGAATCAGTCTCATCCCAGACTGAGATATAGATACTACATGTGTTTTTCCTCTATGAGTTCTGCCAAGAAGATCAAGTATTTGAAAAGCTTGCTTTTTTTTTTTAAGAACAGTCTAAGCCAGGAAAATGAACATAGTAAAACCGAAACCTTTGTCTATATAATACAAAATAGGGCTTAAAAAGAAATTGTGAGTAACTCTTCCCTGTGTTTCTTCACGGTAGGTAAGTGCTTTCAGGCTCTGCCTCATTCAGCTCTCACGCCAGGTAAATTTCGGGAGGTGCTGGCCAGCCGTGCCTGCCCCCCGGGTTCATGGGAGGACATCCTGTGCGGCTGCTCTTATCTCCTGTCCTACCTCAGGCTGTGCCGAGTTTCGCTCCGCCATGGAATAACCCGGGCGGGAAGGGCCCCGGGAGCGCCTCGCCCGAGCCCCGTGCTCGGGGCAGCGCTGCCGTGAGGGCAGGCCTGGAGGCGGCCGGGGCTCGGCCCGGGAGCGTGGAAAACCAAAGACGGAGCCTGCAAGGCCTCACCTCGCTGTCACCTCCCTGTCCCCGCCGGGGAAAGCGCGTGCGGGTATCCCTGCCCCGGGAACAGCGCAGGGTGTCTGTCTGAGCAGCGCAGCGGGCTCGTAGAGCGCTCCCGCCCCCGGGCAGGCGGCGCCGGCCCCGCGGGAACGGGGGCAGTGACGGCAATGGTGGCGCCGCTCCGCTCCCACACGGACTAGGTACATTCCCTTGGCAACGTGAACGGGCCGGCCGGTTAGCTCAGTTGGTTAGAGCGTGGTGCTAATAACGCCAAGGTCGCGGGTTCGATCCCCGTACGGGCCAGTGATTTTGCCCGTCGCGCTGCCGATGCCGGCAGTTCCTCTGCTGTCGCCGAGCGCCCGCGGGAACGGGGCACCCACTGATGGGAGAGGCCACGGACGGGTGGGGAGTGGACGCGAAACGGCCGAGCACCTACTAAAAAAAAAAAATTATTGTGTGGAGGAAGTGCAGGGAGGGAGATTTCTTATATTTTTCGTAGCTCGTCACCGAAATATTCCATGTTTTGCCCTGGAGCACTTTATTCAAGTACTTGTGTTAATTAGCGTTAGGCCAGAAGAAAGCTCGCAGGAATTCAGAAGGTCTCCCAATGAATAATCCCAGGCAACTAAAATGTCAGGTCTTTAGCTCGCTTTATTAGTGTGACTCTTCAATAGCTCTGTGTCAGGGGCTGAAAGATGCTAAAGAGAGTGGGGTTTTATTGTTTTTCTTTCTTTGAAGCAGGAAGACGAGCAGATCTCCCATGATGATTTTTTTGTAGAATGTTCTGAACTGCATATAAAAAGTATCAAACTTGACAGGCACGCTGTAATGTGAGTCTTAATTTTTATGGGTGTGCTATTTATTCAAGAAAAAGTTCCAGGCCAAACAGAGGTTTAGTAATGGGGCACTACATCTGCAGGAGTCACCAAGAGGTCAACCTGCCTCTGTAAGTTTCTAAGAAACTTCTCTTAGAAGTTATCAGGACAGTTATTATTTTTGTCCTATCTGCCTCTGAACTGAAATGAGACTTCTCCAGAGGAGGAAAAACTTTCTGGTGTAAATTTTTCATTGTAGAAACCACTGATTTTGTCATTAGACATACATGCAGGTCACAGCTTCTTTGGAAAAACGCTTTGAGGTAACAGCATTCAATTGACTTGTACAAATCTGCTAATACGTCCCTTTACTATTCAGGCTCATTGCTTACATCTTCTTTCAACTATAGGGGCTGATTCAAAATAAGAGATAATGATAATAATAAAGTGGGTGATACTTCATGCCAGATTTCTGACATTACTCATTCCCCAGAATCTCACAAAGGTACTGCAAGGGGCATTAGAAGTGTCACTCCAAAGTCACAGTGTAACTTGTAAATCACAAAGATGAATATTCTTGTTATCTAGCATCCAGACTGCTGTCATGGCTCCATCAGATGTCATGGGAGAGTATGGGAGACAGCCTTGGAGAAGCCAGGGAAAAAATGCCTTGGGAGGACAGCTGTGTCTCTATGCAAAAGAACTCCTGCCTGTCAGCTGTTGTTCACTCCTCAGTTCCAGTATGTTCTGTGTTCTTAGTTTCTCCATCGGTTTTCCCTGAAAGACCATTCCCTCCCTTCTCTACTGTTGGTTCCACCTGCATCACTCCACTCCAGTTCCTCCCCTAGACCCTCTCCCCATTGTGCTGCTTGTCCCCTGACCCCTCCTGCCTTCTCCCAGTGAGGCACCCAGGCCCTCCTCCCTTCGCCCTTTGCCTCTGCTTCCCTTCGGCAGAGGTTGCGTTCATGTTTGCTCCCAGCTGTTCCTCTTACCTTCTCCCTGCCTGGCCCCTCGATCTGCCCTCAATAAACCCTGCTGGATTTACCATGCAGAGATCACTCTGGTCTCTTTGGTGAGGCTTCAATTTCACCATCCGGGCTGGGCGTCTGCTGGGCTGGGGGAGTTGCCATCGCAGCCCCAAGTGGAGACGCTTGTGGTGCTGCAGGACCCGACAGCGCCGGCCCGGGGGAGCTGTCAGTAACCACCCGCAGGAGAGTAAATATGGTTCTGGTTTGATGACCTTCTGTCTTGCCACTCCACTCAGTGATCTTTTTCAATTCCTTTGGGTCCTGTTATAGTGGCCAAGACTTGAGTATGTATAATGACATCCATTTTAAATGAACTGAAAGAAGAAAAACCACGGTGTTGTGCTTCAGAAAAAAAAATCTGGGAATACTATTGCTTTGTTTTATGTTTCCCAGATTAGGAATCAGATTTTTATTACAGTTATGTTGCTGTATTGCAAAGGCCTTGCTATAAAACCAAGGTAATGCAGTGCTTCCTTGGCCACTTTTTTAGTTTGATTTGAATTGCTGTGTGGTTCTTTGCCAGCCAGGACTATATGGGCATATTTTCCCTAAATTTAGTTTCAGCAGATGGTTGTCAGATTGTGAGGGTCAGCCATTGTCCCTAGGGGAGTCATTCCAGAGCCTCTTGTTCAACCTCAAAGCTGGATGGAGAATAAAAAGAGGTTAAACAAACAAACCCATATAGTGGAATAATGCTCTTGTGAGGATGGCCCAAGAATTTCCATTCTGATGTTCTGCAGTGGCAGGTGCTGGGGCATATTCTGGGGTTACTGTTCAGTGTTTTGTTTAACCTGTAATTGGATTGCATATCAAGGCCAAAATTGGTCTCAGTTGCTGTGTGCTGAAAGAGTGGGGTGAAGCACAGCTCCTCTGTCCACAGCAGGCATTGATGGGGAGGATGAACCTCTTGTTGCCTATGACAATGCTAAATGCTGAGAGCTGATGAAGAACCTTCTGATCAGTCCAGTCAGGCTTCTTCAGTCACTGTTTCTGATTATTAGCTGTTGTGGTCTAGAGTTACACAGACCAACTCAGCTAATTAGTTTCATGTTCTTTGCTGTGATGTCTACATTTGTCTTTGCATGAAATACTACTAAGAGGGCTCTTAACTCAAAACATTTGAAGGTAGCCAGAAAGTGGGTTCACACAGCATTCAATTCAGTAGATGAGCATTCATTCATTCAGTGATGTTCTGAAACATTTTCTTTTCCAGCCACATCACAGGTTAGTTTTATAATTTCTTATATTGTGTTTATTGCTAGAATACCTAAGTATTTTGCCATTGGGATGCTTTATTAATTCAGCTTTCTTTTGAGGGTCTTAATTATAGCAAGAATCTGAGTGGCAACGACTGATTGATTTATATATTGATGTATACAGATATATACAGAAAACCTGGGTGTGGACACAATGAACAAAATACTGACACAATGGGGTGTTCCTGGATGGGTAGCCTCTGTCCTCAAAAGTTTACTGTGGATCCTCATCATTATTTTTATAGTCCTGACTGCTTTATCTTGTTTTAAGATGACCCTTGACAAGTCTTTGGGGAATGTTTATTTGATTAATAAAAAGGGGGGAGATACGGGAAGGAGACGGCCTTGGCGAAGACAGGGCAAAAATGCCTTGGGAGGACACCCTCGTTTAACTTAGGGTGAGAAAGGAGAGCAATCTCCCAAGACCCATCTGTGCATTGCTGTATTGATATATACAGAAAACCACAGCCGAGTTTTCTGTATGTTTCTGTCTGTATCAATACAGCAGTGCACAGATGCAATCCAGAAACACAATTTTTGAAATCAAAGGCAGGATGTGGTGGAAGGAGCTGCTCTTTAGATTGATTTGTGTGCAACAAAGTTGTAAGTATTAATGCTATTATAGGTAAAGCTTAACATTTTCTTAAAACTGGGGAGTGTAGTGTTTACTTTCCACGTTAGGAAAAAAAGGCAGCTCTATCAAAAAGCTTGATCCTGTCCCGAGCCCAAACAAAAGTTCTCATTTAGTGTTGTTATGAGCAGAGATGCAGGTGGGAGGGGGATGAGGAAGTGCCATAGAAACAGGCATGGGAAGGAGCCAGCAGCCAAGAATGTGGCTCAATGGGCACGGGCAAGCCAGTGCTGTGAGCCCAGGATCTGGCTAAAAGCAACCGGGAGCTGTAAGGAAGAGCCCGACAACCAGCCCCTTGTTTGGGTCCTCGAGTGTCTCAGAAACAAGGGTTATTCAAGAAAGGGGACAGCATGACAGGGACACTGGCTTCCAGTTTCTTTGCTACTGAAATAATAAGGACCCTGATTTTTTATCTTGCAGTTCACATCAAAACAGAGTAACTATATTTACTGCTGAAGCTGGAGAAAAAAATTTCAGATTGGTATTTTTCAGAAGGTAATTGCTAAAATGAAATGTAAGCAAATCTGAGTAATGTCTTAAAACCCAAGAAAGTGTGATGGATTGGACTTGAACAAGAATCAAATCTTTACTCTTGACATTATCTGTAAGAGGATTAAGTAACTTTGTAAACAAAGTAGCAATTTCTACCACAGTTTTGAACTAATGCCTGCCTGTACAGTCACTAAGTTTAAACAGCTGAACAGTCCTTTTTTCACTGTGTAAGAATTCACCATCAATGCCCATAGTACAACAGGGCCATGTGTAGGGCACCAAATTCTCTCACTTTAACCTCACTTTAACATGGATGTATTTTGCTATGTCATTTTTGTCATTAGCAGTGTGAGGAACAATGAAGAGCATTGGGGGAAGTCTGCAGTTTGATATGATCAGGCTTGTGTGGAAGAACTGTGCTGCTTTGAGTGGGACAGAAAATTATGGGTCCCTAATATTTGGTAGGCTCATGATGCTGAACAGGCAGTATAGTTGTTAAACTTTCTATCTGAGGCTAACTGAATCACAGCTGGCTAATATCCATCACAACTTTTAAAAGTAAATAATCTGATTTTCTGTTAAATGGTTAAAATGCTACACGAGATGCCGACTAAAGCATATTCTTGTCACCTCATTTCTCTTTACAGAGAAAAGCAAGGCACAACTTTTTTCTGAAGATTTACTGAGAAGCAGAGAAAAGAATGATCAAAACAATTCTTATCTCATTTGCTGCTCCTGTGTTTGTGCCCATGTGGAATGTGTTCTGGAGATTGTTTACCTGAAGTGAGTCCTTGATTGGATTCTGGTGTGAGTTGTTTGGACTGATTGGCCCAACTAGGGATCAGTCAGTGTTGGGACTCTGGAAAGAGTCATGGGTTTTCATTAGTATCATTTTAGCATTCTTTAGTATCTCTATATCTTTAATATAGTATGGTATTAATGTAATATAATATAGTAATAAAGCAATTCTTCAGCCTTCTGCATCAATGGAGTCTGATGCCAATCATTCTCCTCAGTGGGGGGTTGCCTTTCATTTACAGTATCTTCTCACTTGTCTTTCTAATGCTTTCAGGGGCAGAAGTTCTGACTTTTTCTGGGCTTAAACCTAAACCAGAGAGGGCAAGACAAAGCTGAAGATAAAATCCCAGGGTCCTGACATCAACTCTCTCTGGTGGTAACTCATACCCCTTCCTTGCACACATTCTTTTAAAGCCATCTTAAAAGCAGAGAGCAAGAGGGCAAAGCAGGACAGCGCATCTCTGGTGTGTCACTCCACATACCTGACAAACCCTCGTGGCACATTTCACAGAAAGCTGCTCTGTCACTGAGCTGGGTGGTTGCAACTCATGCTGCTGTGGACCACTGCCAAGGTGGGTTAGTTTCAAGAAATGAGCATCTGAGGTTGTACACTTGAAACAAGGCTTACCAAAAAAAGCCCTTTGGCTGCAGTTTCTGTCACTTGGGCTGTATTGCTGAAAACTTATTTAGTCTTCAAAGAACAGCGTCAGGTGTTTGTGTGAGTCCAAAATTTGGCATAAAAAAGGACATTCGAATTTCTGTGGCTTTTCTCTTCAGACACAGAATATTCAAATATCTGGTCAGTGCAAAGTAAAAAAAGTCAGGTGTTTGTGTCATCTTCTCAGTTGTGCTTGGAATCTGATTTCTTTTTGGCTAGAGCTGGCTTTGAATTTCTTCTGAGTTCACATGAAACCTGGATGGGAGAGCTGAAGAAAATGTGGTTCAAGAAGCAATTTATTTGAGACATAGAGGAAAGGCATGGGTATTTGTCACACACATAGTGAAGTTTCTCTAGCTTCTTCATGTGTGGTATTATGATTTTAAATAAGAACAGCTTTTTGGTGAACTCTTTGCTCTCAAATTAATAAAAATGTTTTTTAAGAAGAAAATCTTGCTGCTTTCCATTTAAGAATGACTTTTCTGGTTTTACCCTTATATATGAAAATTGAAAAACTGAATACAATGAAATAAAATTGTGTATTTTGCAACAAAATATTTAATATCAGCAAAACCAAAGCGGTGGGACCATCATCTAACTGAGAATTAATTAAAAGACAGATGAATTCACAGGTTTTCAATTCTGCTTTTGACTTTATGCCTAGGCCTTCAATTCTTTTTGCAGTCTTTACCCATCTGTACAGAAAGGGGAAATGCCTATTGTAAATAGGAAACACTCTTGACAATCAACAGAGAAGTGCTTCAAAAATCCAGGAAAAGGAAAGGTGGTTACATTACTGTTATCTAGCTGTACAACAGCAACCTACTGGGGTCATCTACTCAACTTCTAGTGGTAGGTGAACACCAGTAAAGAAAGTAAGTTGTCTGGTGATGAGTTAAAATAAATATTAGTCATTAGAATCTGTTCAAAGTATGAATTTATTTCTGCTAGAACAAAAGCATGCTGAGATTTTCGTGGGGTTATAGGACTTTTAAAAGTGGCAATTTCTACCTATTATTAGTTTTAATGAGGAAATTGGATTTTCTCATTTCATGTGTATATACTTCACTTCTCCAGCTTTGTTTTCTAACATAGGTTTGCAACAACTCTGCCAGAAATGTAAAGGGTAAGTTTTTTTTATTTTTAAGCAGCTGAGGCTCTAAGCAACTGATGTTGAGGCAACAGATACAGAATATGTTTCTGTTTTATTTTGGTGGATATACTGACTTGGGTCTTTTTTAAAGAGCACTTTGAAAAGTAATTTCTTTTTAGGGAATGAATCTGAAGTACAATAACTCTGGAATTTTGTGTGCAGCAAGGACAAGAAAGAAATTCCACTGCCTGTATTTACCTTCTCATCTTATTTTGTCTCCTTTTAGATAGCTGTTCTATGAACAAGCAGCTGAAGGCAGGCTGACTGGTTTGAAGTTTAATTTTTTTTTAATGAGGAAAAAGTGACTCTGCAGAGATGAATAACAGAGTACCCCAAAAGATTTTTCTCTTCAGATCTTGGATTATGTTCCTAGCTCATATGATGCATATTTTTTCCTTACAGCCATCCTGCTAACGTCACCTAAAAAGCAAAGTTATACTGTTGTGTAAATCACAGATGAAAAGTATTCTCCAGTTATTTCTTGTCATACCTAGCAATCTTGTTAATGCTAGATGCCGGACAGAATCCATTTGACTCTTTGACAAATGTTATGGGTCTGCAAGGGAAAAAATGGGACCTGAGTTTTGCCATATGTCTGGTGAGGCTTATACAAAATCTGAGGATGGGTTTTGTAGAATGAGACTTTGTCTCTCTTCCGTGCCAGTTCTGTGTTCTGGCTACAGCTGACCTTTTTTTTTCCTTCTTCACAATCAAAGGCAAAACTGATTGTAGATTTGGGTCATTGATTGCCAGCTGGTAAAAAATTTGAGGAAAATATCATGATTATAGTGATCAGTAAGGAAGGGAAGGTCAATAGGAGGTGGTGGGAGCCCAGAATAGAATCAACAGTTCTTACAGTTCTCTCACTCAGTGCATATAAAACTCTGGCTGTACCTTTGCTCATCTAAGTGGAAGCAGGATGGAAAATAGCTCTCCCCAGTCACTGATTTGGGGTGGAGGCAGTGGTGTCTTAAATGGACAGAGAGATCAGCCAGAAGCCTCATGGCCTTTTCATTATCCTTTTCCAGTGTTGTATAATGGTCTCCTGCACTTGAGTTGTACCAAAAGAGTCATAAAAGATCAGAAATGTAGAAACCCAAGAAAGCTCAGAAGTGGGAAGATGTAAAATTCTGTTAAGACACAACTCCTCAGACTCCCAGAAAAATTACCCTGTCATTAAGTTTCTACAGGTGATATCCCAGCCTCTTGTACCTACCTAGTGGAGTTTGCTTCTCAGTTTGCTGGAGAGAAAGTGCTGTCCAAGGCTTCATGCTCTAAATTCTCTTTGAAGTCAAAATGCCAACAAGGAGGATCTTGACACATGAACAAATAAGAATACATATATTTCAGTCAGTGGAAATGCCCATCTTCCTTTGCAATAGAGAATTGTTCTGATTTCGCTGTGTTGTCTATGGATGTTTGGGGTTTTTCATGTCCTGAGTTGGAGCAAATTGTTTATTTGAAAAACAATTACACATAAACCCCAGATTTGGGTCAGGTCAATCTGTTTTGACTTGAACTCTCTTAAAAGAAAAATGGAAAAATCTAGTGCAAAATCACCCTATCCAAATTTCTAAACTGTTGAGATACTTGTGTGGTTAAACTATGGCAATTTCCTGAGTGTGAGGTAGAAATTTTATTTACACTAGGAACATTTCAATGAGAGAGCATTTTCAAAACTTTATTTTTTTACTTGAGATATTTCTGGTTGGTTAAATTCTCAGTATCATGTAATTTATGAATGAAAGGATATCTATGTCCTTTTTAGATTAATGGTATTTAAAAAATTGTGCGAAGTCTAAATACTGTAACACTTCTGGGCCACATCTAGGTGTTGATGGAAACAGCTCTATTTATGCAGCAAGAAATGTTTTTCATCACCTCTAAAATGACTTTGTCTCAGAAGTATTGACTTTGAGTCTAATCACTTTAGAATGGTCTTGAACTGCACTTGAATTATCTGCACATTTTGCAATTGCTTAGTCTCTTCCTATTTTCTCATAGAGATTTTATCATAATTATTTCTCTTGTTTTTATGATTTTGAAACACTTGATCTTCTGTAGCTTACACTAATGTTCTCTTTCAGTCTGAAACACAGGAATCTTGAACCCCCAAAGGGTACTTGTCTTCTCTGTTTACAGTTTCTTTAGTACGCATACAGTTCCTCTTCCAGTGTGGGCACTGTCACAGGTACCCTTCCTGACAGCTCTAGGTGTGCACATTTGACACCTAGAGCTGAAATCGTGATCAATACTGATCTCTCCAGCCTGTTAGGCAAGTCTGCTAGATTCTTGTTTTAATTTGTAAATCCTTTCCTGATGCTGTGATCTAGGTCAGTGATGTCAAACTTCATTTACTGACTTAAGCAGACACCAGTGGCCATGAACTACAGTACTGCTGAGAACTGAACTTAACAGCTCACACTAAAGTCTTCAGTGTATCTGTCATACTGTGATACAATTGCTGCTGTTTTCTTTTGTAATTACTGTATGTAATTAGATATGACGTCAGAGCTCTCTTGATCTCTAGCTATTCAGTTTTAATCACAAGGAAACTCAATAATGCTACATCTCTTCTGGGCCCCTAAAGTGAAAGTAACCTCCTGGAAGTTCAAAGGACAAAATATTTTACTCTCAGATTCCCCAAAAAGTAAGGGTCTACACTGTGGTGCTGTATAGGAACTCCTTTCTTTCCAGCACCTTTACCATAACTTTCATTAAAAGTACATATGAATTGGAGATGCCTCTAATTCCAGTTAGAGGTTGGAATATGTGAGTGAGTGAGCAGTGGTGGTTTATATTCCCCTTGTTTCTTCCCTTAATACTTGGGTCTGGAATATCTGTGTACAGTGTTCCAATTTTTCTACTGTTTCCTACACACATGAATATTCAATCCAAGATTGTCTGCTACATGTCTGGTGCTTCTTCTAAAACATATACTTTGGGGTTTTTTATGCTTCTGAACCTAAATCAGCCTGGGCTCCTGGGATTTCGTATCTCCTTATGAATTCTTACTTGAGCACTTTGCACTCCTATTACCTGGTCCTACCAATGCACACCTTAAACCAAGGCTTTCTTCCTGTGTACACCTATAATCCTTTACCGTAAAATGTACTTTGGCTTGTAAAGATGAATTCTTATTTGGACACCAAAATGTTAACTTTGAATTCTTTGTATTAAACATTTAAAGTCTGACATTGACTCTGTCCAGCTATGCAGGCTTTGTAGCTGCTACTTCTGTGCAGATCAACTGTTTTCTATCTTCTTTTCTTCCATGTTGAAATGTGTTGCAGCTGTTCTGTTTCATTGAAGTGTGTTACATAGCAAGGGCAGGTTCAAACCTGAGGGACTGTGAAGTGTAAAGTCTTGTATTATCAGTCTCCTTAGGCAGTTGGTTGCTGCTGTGTGTTTTGTCTGGGGCTGGTTTGCAGTTCTTTCCATCTGACACCAGTTCTCAAAGGCTTTATGCTAGGAATAGCAGAAGAGAGAATTATTTTCTATTTATAACATCTGAAGAAGAGGAAAAACATTTACATATGTGAGGGTTTTAGAAATTTCTCATGCATTGTAGGTGTAGTTCAAATGATAATGCTGCCTATGTATTCTAGCACAAAATTTAAAAAAGAATGAGATTACTTTCATCCAGACTGGACTTTTTTCCCCTCAAAGTGAGAAAGTAGCTATTACAGAGGGGTGAATTTGTAACATTCATCTTCCTTATGTAAGTAATATTTCAAAGAATAGAATATTAATGGGACATCAGAAGATCCCTGTTTAGGTGGGGAGGAAGAAGGGAATCAAATTCTGAGAGATTTCAGTTTTCTGCTCCAAATGTCAATGGAACTCTGCTTTACAATTCAGCACACACCATTCACACCTAAAAGCCTCCGTTCTGAGGTTCTACAGTTTTCATCAAATGCCCAGGCAGCATGATAACCCTCTGCAAGCTTGCACTGAATAGGCTGGCAGTGGTCCAAATGCCAGCAGAAGCACTTGCAAAAAACACAAAATTTTAACTTTTTCTTCTCTTTCATTTTCTGCCAGTTCAGCATCATTCCAGATGACATGCCTTCTGTTAAGTAACGGGGAGTGATGGATGCCTTCAGAAGGGAAGTTGTGATGCTGTGGCACCAGCTGAGCATGGTCTTCCTCTGGTTCCAGCCCCTGTTTGTTCTACTTTGATGCCTGGTTTGAATGATCAATGGTGATCAAGCCCATCCTGTTTGCTCACAGCCTCAAGGCCTTTTAAGATGAACCCAAAATTCCTCCAGTGATGTGAGGAGGTAAAGGAGGGGAAACAAAGTTAGTGCTGGGAAAAGGGCAGAGTAAAGGGGGAAAACCACTGTTATTGCAGCTAAGTATGTACCATCTCTTCATGCTCCATCAAATTCCACTGTGAGATATTTTCTGTTAAAACTTTTTTAGTAGTATGGGGTTTTATTTGCCTTCATTATCTAGGCCCTCTCTGTAACTTGAAAATGAGCTGTGATGCTGACATAGTGGGGGGGGGGACTTTTTTGGCTTTCTTTGTGGCTAAAGGGTACATCAGTGTAAGGAGGAAAGAAAACCAGCTTCTATCCAGTTTTCTTCCAGAAGCAGTGGAGGAAAGACTGATTTGTCTTCAGAAGAGGAGTTGTTGGATGTCTCAAGTATTTAAGTCCTATTTTCAAAAGCATAGAAAGAAAAGCTTAGTTTCTGAATAATACATATTGGAGGGTTTTTATGCCACTTCATCTTTTGTTCTTTGTCCAGAAGGAGTGAGAGGGGCTGAAGAGCACTAGTGTCCTAGGAACTGTTGACTCTCCTCTGAAAATGACAGTAGACACCACTTAGAATGACCTTGTATTTCATCAAGACACATGTAAAATTTCACTACAGGCAAAAAGGAAAAGCTACAGAAATGTACTTCAGTCTGCCTATTTTTTCTCATTCCCTGTAGACAGGTACTGTAGAGCCCTGAAGAAAACGGGGTGGTAATATCAATGCAGAAAGACTAAGATCAAATGGTTAATCACACCCTAATCAAAATAATTTACTAAAAAAAAAAGCATTTAAACCCCCATCTTACAGCATTTTCCTGTAGGAAAGGTCACTACAGGTGCCATATAAAGTCTGCCTGAATTTAAAGGCCTTGGTTTTAGACCATACATGATTTTTTTGTGTGTGTTACTTCACAGCTAGGAGCCAGCCATGGACAGTATCCCTCCTGCTAGTGCCAGCACAGCCTTTGCCCCTGATGCTAGGCAGTGTTCCTGGCAAGCACAGGCACTTGGGCCATTGCTGCTGTAGAAATAAAGGGTAGAAATTAGGTGCTACATGCAAAACATACTCAGGGGTGACTGGAGAACGTATAAGAGTCACAGAAATGGTGAATGAGGAATGATTGCTCAGTGTCTCTCAGCAGGGCAACAAATGTAACTCACTGGTGGCAGATCAAATATGAGGCACATCCTCACATAGTACACACTTGGCATGCTCCAGGAGGTGCCACAATTTGCATGGTCACAGAAGTGATTGGATCAGTTTGAGAAGGAAAGTCTGTTCAGGGATTTTAAATGCAGAAATCCTGGGCAGCCTGTAAGGTCTCTGCTGAACAGAAAGGAAGCGTGGTACTGCAGAAGCATCCCTTCTTGGCAGTTCAGTGCCAAAGGATCTGATGTTTCTACAGGTGGGCAGAAGACACTGGGTTGGGCAGACCTTGAGTCCCCATGCTCTTCTCACAAAACCCTGTACAAGACAGAAGGAAGATGCAGAAGGTGGGGTATTTGGAGTGTGTTTTTCTTTGAACAAGAGGAAACAGCAGAGACAACTGCCTTCTCTGGTCAAAGTCTGTGCTGTTAATTGCTAATTGATTTATTTTTTAATGACTTAAGCAATAGAACTGTGCTAGCCTTATTATTTTTATTTTGTATAGTAGATGTTCTTTTACCCTCTTTAGGTGGTGATAATATGTTTTAAGGAAAAGCTTTTTTTTGTTGGTTTTTTTTTGGAAGTGTTTGACTGTTCTGTGTATGTTTAAATACACATATGTATGTACATATCTTTACGTGAACTTGAAAAAACCCTGCCATAGTGGTAGCAGCATCAGGTGCATCTGTCTGTGAGAACTTCTTTTCCTTAAATTATGATGTTTGCATGAACTGAAGGGTGGCAAGCTAAAACCTTGACAACTTGAGCCTTATTTGATCTTCAGATAAGTTATTCTGAAAATTCAGGGAATAACACAATGTTCACCATTCAGGCTTTGTATGAGCTACTTGTGCTTGCAAAAACAAGGCAAGTATCCTAAGTGTAGCTACCCTGTGAAAGCAGATTAATAATGCTTGCAAAGGAAGCAGGGATGAAGAATGCTGCAGCTAATGTAAGAACCATCCTGATAGATTGTTTAGGATAAGCTTTTTGCATTTCTGTGGTTCCACAGTGAATCTGGTCATCTACATGATAAGTTCAGGGCATAGAAATATATGTGGAAAAGACATGGATAATTAAGTCCATTCTTCTACTGCAGGCAGCAGCAATTAGATCATGAAAGTATTAAAACCACGTTTCCTCTGGCCTCACAATATTCAGGAAAACTGATTTATGCTCTGAGTAACCAAGTTGCATTTGTTGCCTGCCAGTTGCGTGCAGTTGACAATTTTTAGCAAGTGATCAAGGTCTTAATCGTTACTGAATAATAAAATCCCAGTTCACTAGAGAAAAAACCCAAAGCACAACAGACAAGGAAAAGAGGTAAGGTGTATTAAGGAGGTGAAAACAGATATTGAGGTCAACATTTTAGACATTTCCTCTGAATAAGAGAAGAAGCTGCTTTCAAAGAACACTTGAGTAAAGAAGAGGGACTTCATTTTGGATACTGCAACTCATATTTGAATGGTATTTGTGGACTTTAGTGCCTAGCTTTGAATATTCACATTTGAAGACTGTACTTACTTTATTTCCAAGCTCATTGTACTAAGAGTTAACAATAGGATATTAATTTTTTTTTTTGTTTGCATTAAACCTTGAATAGAAAAGCTTAAAAGACTGGGGTGGGAGAGAGAATGCATTTTGTAGTTGTGTGATTTACAATGGTGGCCTGTTTCATCTGTATCATCGCTATGTGAAAAAAGAGAAAAATGTGAGAAGCAGCAAGAATAGATCATCATAACAACAGCAACAATGTTCCTTATCATTTTGGACTTGTCACGCTTTGAATTATTAGATACTTGGCCAATATATAATTGGTGGTATGTTTCAAAAATGAGTGAATAGATTCAATGCTTTTACATGCAAACAAAAGCTGTTAAAGATATTCCAAAGATTTTTTTGAGTTTTGAGGAATTATTCAAATAGTATGGGATTTTTTTTTCATTCCACATTTTTTTTGATTTCAGGATTTTTTTTTTACCTAACCTTTAATATATCTCTGTGACACTTACTCCTGTAATTGGATTATGCTTCTTTTGCCATTTACTAGCTAGTTTGGAGATATGAAGAGGTTAAAAGGTAAGATATTCCTCCCTATTTTTCCTTTGTACTTCCTTTCTTCATCCCTGCTTCATACTGCTAAGAGGAGTGCCAATATTAAAAACAGATGAGATGTTGTTTTACTATTGGTATTCGGCTCCCCTTGCTACCAGCTGAATATTAATCTCTTTGATAATGCTGCTTGTTCTTTTTGTAACAAATCTTCACCAGTACTGGATGCTCTGTCAGACAGAGCCAGGGGCTTTGACTCTGTGCCTGCTTCACTCTACCATATCTGCATCCTTTAGATAGTCCAGACTCATGTCCTAGAATAGCCTGTGTTCTCCAGAGAATGGTTTTGTCAGATCCAAGCCCATTTAAGTTAATGTCCTCTCTCTGATAAGGGTCAGTAAGGTCTTGCAGGAGGTATAGAAGCAGACCTGGCATTTAGTAATATTTTCCTAGAATTCTCTCCCAGGCAGAGGAATTAGGGACATGGGGGCACCCTGAACCAAGAAGAGGTGATTTGTATTACTAGCCCTCAGCAGCATTTTCTCTGTAATTGTGTCCAGGCTTTTTCTGACGGTGGAAATGTATCCATAATGTTCTGTTACAGGGAACATAACTTCATGTTATTTCAAGAAACACCTTGGGCTTGAGACTCCTATCTCTAAGTTTCTCTTCATGCTGTGCCCATACCTGCTCCATAGTTCTTTATTTGGGGGCTGATAATAATTCTGGTTTTATACTTGATATCCACATCTGTATATGTCTTTAAGTGTACCTGCCCTTAGTTACCTCTTTCCTAACTCTGTGTTCAATCTATTGTGTGAACCAAGAGATCATCATTCTTAATGGTTTACATCTGATTCTTTTCCCAAAGGGGAGGAAAAATCCTGTTATTTACAAATACTGCCAGGCTGTTGCAGAAGGTAAAGCAGGTGTTATGTCTGCTCTAAATGCTTGGGTGGTGTCACTCTTTCAAGCTGCCACAGCAGGGTATGCAGCCACCATTCCCCAGGCACCAGGGCTGGTGTTTGAAGGACTAGCTGGAATTTTCGCTTGTTTTGGACCTTATCTAGTTTTCCCCCTCAGAAGAAATTAGTGGTCAAAATTTTCTTGGGAGGAAAGAGCTTAACAGCTCTGAAAATAAGGCTATTAATGCCAGGTAGCTGGAGCCTCTGAACATTACCTTTTGGCAGGGTTTTCCTACTGTTCTGTTTTTGTGAAACATATCTCCTGGAGTCATTTTTTTTCATGTATTAATAGAAGCGTTTTCTAAAACTGCAGGGAATCAAGATACTTTGGTTTTGCCTGTGCAATAGTTGCTTCTACTTCAAAACAGCTGAACTGAGCTGCCAGAGACATTAGATATAGAAATAGGACATTAAAAACAGGCCATGCTTTTCCAAATGAGATGATTGTCTTCTTTTGGACTGATCAGTACTGATAATTGGGGAAATATGTTCCCATGGAGCAGAGGCAGGTTGAGGTTCTACTTCTTTATTAACCTGGTTTGATGCACAAATGACTCCAAAGGATAAAATCCTTCTCCAGATTGTTCTTATTGATATTCTGTTAAGACAATAAGAGGTGCAGAGCTGTTTATTTAACTGCTTTCTACTTTCATGTCTCCCAGGGAGCGTGGGTAAATGTAGAGACCTGCGCTTGGAAAAGGAAGATGATTGGCTGGCCTCCTTCAGGAAAAAGCGTAGAAGAATTCCCTTTGATGATCTGTGTTTGCACTGTGTGCAACTGCAATTTCAGCTCTGCTCTTGAAATGCAGATTAAGCAATGCTGCCAGCTTGTATTCTCCTGTCAAACATTTCACTGGCTTGGGAGGCTGTACATAGCTTTCAATGTACATCCTCTGCTGGGGTTACTGCACCTGGGTGCTTGGTTGTGGGGTTTGATTTCCTCTTGAGCAGACTGTGAAGTTCAGGTACTTGTTTGTCTTCTCCTAAGATAATGTGATTTCTGATATTTGCTCTTTGGAATATTCCAAATTTTTGTCATTGGTGGGGAATTTGCTGACTGTGAAATAAAGATACTCTTGCATGGGAAGTGTAGGGGATGATATCATCCCACAAAGCATTATTCTCTTCCTTTCCTGTAGTGCTCTGTCTTTTAGACAGTCGGCTTGCTCTTTCTGGCTTTTTTCCACATAGTCTGCTCTTTTCTTTCCAAACAGCATTTTGGCAATAAGGTGTTGGCATGTCTGCTTACATGTTGTATCTCAGGCAGCACATTTGCATTGAGAGAAGTTTCCTGGTTTAGTACAAATACGCTTGCCTCTTCTCTTAGAGTTAAGTATTTATTTCTCCAGGGCCAGCTAGAGCAGTGGCTGCTATGGAGACATGGCAGTATTTAGAAGCCTGATTTGGGACGTGTAATTTGAGACATTCCTAAGGAATAGGGAGGCTTTTGGGTATGTCAGCCTAATTCAGCACCACCCTGGGGAAGGTGCTCTGAGTTTTGTTTTCTTTACTTTGTCCTTTTATTTATTTATTTATATATATATATTTTTTTTTTATTTATTTTTTTTTATTTTTAGATTTCCCTCTAGTGTATTTTAAAATGGGCTGGTAGATCATTCACAAACTTCAAAGCTGTGGAATTCACTTTTCCCCATCTCTCTGGTTTGACTTTTGATTCTGAAATGGAATTATAACTAGAAGTGTTTGCCTTCTGGAGGTAGAAAGGCTATCATATTGATCTCACATTGCATGTGGTGTGTATTTGCTGATCCTGTGGATTAAAATGTCGGTGTTGGGGGGCAAAAGTGATGTGTGAGGCCTGAGGTGTGTGGTGAAGGCTACAGTGTTATGCATCATTATAGAATCCACTTGGTACATCCACTATTTTCAAGACTTGTACTAGTATAGATATACTGGGAAGAAAGACCATATTGACCTCTTGGTGATGTATCCTATGCAGTGGTTCCAGCAGGACAGAGAATGCCATTTAGCAAGACCTGGGAACACCTGCTGGGTTGTGGTTATGTGTGAAATTCATTTGTAGCTTTCATGGATGGAGTTTTCATTTCGGTAAAATGTTTGTTGATGTGTCTTTTTGAAAAGGCACTTTGGATCTCCTTTTTTTGTAACCTTCTTTCCAACATACTGGTTTTAAGGAGACATAGTTCTTATGTAGCCAGTTCTGTAGAGTTTAAGGACAGACTTTTTTGGAGAGGAGCTAGAGCATGTTCTGAAAACAGTTTGTTTTTTTTTTTTTTAACTACACTTTTTTGGAAGAAAAAGAATGTGTTATAAGTCAACTAAAAATAAGACTCTACTTGAAAAAAGGATAAATCAGTGTCCAATTGAAGACTTAAATTTTGTGGCAGCTAAGAATGTTTCTGATCTGAGACAGTAGAGAGAAGAACTGCTAGGGTTTGTACCTATCTGTACAAGGTGTACCATAGCACTTCCTTTAATATCAGAAGGAAATTGGGATGTTTTTTGTTCTTTCCCTTTGCTCCTAATGAAGTATCCTTCCTTTACCTGCCATAATTGTGGACTAGGCTCCTTGTCAAACTTTAAGAAAAAACCTTGGGCAAGATCTGATGCATCTGTTCAGACAGAAGAAAGCACCCCTTTAAGAAATGGAAAGAAAACCCAAAATTAAATAAAAGGAAAGTAATTTGTGATGAAGGTGTGTGTTCCTCACACTGCCTTTTTCCTCCCCTTCCATTTGGTTAATCTGTCTGTTTAGAGAAAAAAAAAACCCAAAACATTCTTGCTGAATGACTTGCACTATAGATGTGAGCTTGCCCTGTGAATTGGGATGCTGAACTTCTCTCTACCTACCAGTATCCCAACAACACTGCATGCAATTTTTGCCCTCAAACTGAGTGCCTGGAGAAGACCCCAAGATTACTTAGTCTAACTGCTAACCTAACACAGTGGTGTTCACCACTGAGCCAAATCTCCAAGTGCAACGTCCACATGCCTTTTGAACACTTCTTGGGATGGCAATTCTATCACTTCCCTGGGCAGCTCATTCCAATATCTGTCCACCCTTTCAGAGAAGAAAATCTTCCTCTTATCAGATCTAAGTCTCCCCTTGAGGTACAGCTTGAGGCCATTTTCTCACATCCTGTCACCCAGAAGGAGAGACCAACAGCCACCTCACTGCAACCTCCTTTCAGGTAGTTGTAGAGCATGATTTGCTCCCCCCTGAGGAAAGGTTCTTCAGGGTGCAGGGAGGGAGTTGGTGGTGTAACTTTGCACGACCTTCTTCAAAATAAGTTATGTCTTGTAGGAGCAAATTGTCAAGAGATGTAGGAGAAAGGAGGGTCCTTGACACTATTGATACCTAGTGAGGTCTGCTCAAGAGTATTTGGTCTCTTGATGATTGTTTCTCCCTGACTCAGTCTCCTGTGACAGGACTCTTGTGACAGTGACTCCTCCCCCTCCATGCCCTTAGTCTGTTGAATCCTGAGATCTGCAGGGTTACACAGCTACTTGCCTCAGTAATAAGCTCTGGGATGGCTGGGATGCAGACCCAGAACAAAGCCTAGAGTGGGAAACCAGGGGCTGGAAACTGATAGGATTTCTCAGCAGTGTAGAGATTTAAAAAAATTATTGTTATTTATAATTGAAACATTTGGTCAATCTTTTTCTTGCAATGTCAAGTGTTGTGTAGCTTTTCAGCTCTTAAGAGACTTAATTTTCACTCAGTTTGTCTGCAGTTATCTTCCTTGGTTTGGATTTATTGCAGGATTGACTGAGGAAGTTATATCGATTCAAAGCCACTCTCTGATTCTTTTTAAAGCACTTCCATTTGGAAAAAAATTCTACTTGCTTTATCTAACAGCCTAACAAGCAAGGCCATATATGTATATATATGTATGTATCTATATTTGTTTAATTTATGTGTATGTGTATGTAAGTATATATATTTTCCTAATTTACCTCATTATAGAAGAAATAAAAACAGCCTGGAAGGTACTAATAACTGATAGCTGGAGATGATAGATTGCTCTAAAGAGCCTGAAAAATAACCCTTTGATGACTCCAGAGAAGTAAAAAAGCTGTTTTACCAGCAGTAGAAAGAGCTGTGAATAAAGACAGCCGAAGGTGGTAGGTACCTATAGCAGTTTTATTCAAGACATAAGTACTGAGGAGTATCCTTGGCTGCAATAGTAAGGCATGGATTTATGATTTCAGGCAGTGCATGTAGACAGAGCAAGTGTGATTTTTGCCTTTACAAGAGCTGAAGTAGTTCTTTCAAACAGAGTTTGTAAGAGACTCCTGAGGTTTCTGAGGTAGGAAGCTGCCAAGCCTTTGCTTCTGCTGTACTTGAAAGATGGGTGGATGTTTTGAGCATGTTTACAGTTAATAAACTGATTTGAGGATGTTAATTTGTTTTCAGTGATTGAACTGTGTTCTAATGGATGTAGAGGTTTGAATATTAGCCAACTGCTTGGGCCGAGAGCCACAGACTTCAGACTTCTTGGATTATCTGGATGCTGATATGGGACAATCCATGTTTTGAGTCAGTTGCAGGGGAGGCTTGCAGTGTTTTTGGTGGGTGTGATGAGCCCAAAGCAGGCTGTGCCTCCTCAGGCATATGGTGTGCAGTGTGCCAGGGTCCTGTGCTCCATCAGAGGCCTGTGGTGTGCTGGGACAGTGCTTGGGGGGATTTTTTTTTGGCTGTTGCCAGTTCCTCTCCTCTCTATGGCAACCAGTGTGACCTGGAGTACAGCTGCAGACAGCTGATAAGTGAGCAGGAGGTGTCCTGGAGCATGAGGCTTGGTGAGTTCAATAAGTGCTTTTTGACAGGCAAACAAAGCAAGCTCCTGTTTAAACTTTTGCTAATCACAGCCTATCTAGTGCTAAACAGGCCATGGCTTTGCTTAGCGCCTGACGCAGCATTAAGTTGTTACAACTTCATTAATGTTGGTCTTTGATGTTTTACCTTTTGATAACATCTTTGAGTAGTTTCTTTTAAATTATTTTAGAAGTGTGGAAATGAAGCTTGAAGTGACAGTGAAGCAAAGCTGGACCTTTCTAACTTTAATAGAATAAGCTGCAGTGAGAGACTAAGGCATGGCAGGTCAGAGAAACCAAAGTGAGAAATAGCAAGGGTTTCTCTCAAGAATCAGGAAGTAAAGTCACACTCAGTAATTTAGGAAGAGAGCTGTTGAATAGCTTAAAAGTATGAGGAGAGCCTCCCCTTGCCTTGGGTCAGAAAAGGGAGTGTGACTTTTGGCTCCTGAGACCCCAATTCTCAGTTGTTCTCTTTGAACCAGAATGTAAGGTAACAAGAAAGAAGGATAGCTGCAATCCACCTTTGTATGCTGGGACAACTGACAGCTCTTAGGTATAATATTAGAGCAACATCAGAGTATTCTGAAATTGCACTGTGCTTTGCAATCTATGCCAGCCATAGAGGGACCATAGAGCAGGGTCCTTATAGATTGTGTGCTCTCCTCTGCTGCTCTGCCTTTGGCCTGCTCCCAGCTCATATCATTCTGAGGATGGTATTTCTAACTCCTTTGCATCTTCTTTAACTCCAGCCAGATGGAGAAAATAGACTCAACAACCTCAAGAGCTTTTAAGTTCAAAAGCTCAAGAGAGGTCCATCTCCAAGAGCATGAAATCAAACAGGAGGTGGCAGAGGGTCTGCTTGGGGAAGAAGGAGCTCCTGGCAAAACTTGAGCACAGAAAGAAGGGTGCAAGAAGCAGGAGCAGGGTTAGGTGGCCAAGACAGTAGGTAGGTAGAGTAAGTTTTTAATCTGCCAAGGATGGGATTAGGAAAACCAAAGTCCACCTGGAGGTGAGTCTGATGAGAGGTTACAAAGAGTGACATAAAAACTTTTACCAGTACATCAGCAGCAAAAAGAAGCTGAGGGAAAACTCTGCCCTTAACAGGGTAGAGGCTTTGGTAACAAAGGACACTTAAAGGGCTGAAGATAATATCTTCTTCATCTTGGTCTTTAATGATAAGTTTTACCTTTCAGGAATCCTAGGTTCTTGAGACTAGAAGAAAATTCTATAGCTAGGAAGACAGCCTTAAGTGGTGGTGGATCAGGTTAGGGAATGCTTAAACTGATCATGTACATGTCCCTAGAACAGGATGCCCCCATGCATGCTGAGAGGGCTGAGTGATGTGACAGCATTAAAAAAGTCACAGTGATCAGGAGATGACTGAGGGTTGGAACATAGCAGGTATCACACCCTACTAGAAGGGCAAGAAGGAAGATCCAGGGAATTATGGACTGATCAGCTTTGCTTTATCCTTGGGGAACAATGGAATAACTATTCCTGGGGATTGTTTCTAGGTCTATGAATGACAAAAGGGTGAACAGAAGTAATCAGCATGAATTTATGAAGGGGAAGTGACAGCCTTTTGTGAAGAAATGAGACGCCCATTGGAGGAGAAGTAGATGTTATTTAACCTGTCTTTAGAAAGATATTTGTAAGCATCCTCATGGAAATGGCTGATTATAGAATCATAAGATGTCAAGAGTTGGAAGGCCTTTGAAGATCATCCAGTCCCAACCCCCTCTGCCATGGGCAGGGAACACCTCCCACTAAACCAGGCTTCTCAAGGCCTTATTCAGCCTGGCCTTGAAATAATGTTAACTGGAGGATTTGAAACTAGCTGAACTGCTGGGCTCAGACTGCTGTGGTCAGAGGCACAAAACGTATCTAGAAGCCAATTGCTAGTGAAGTACTGTGTGCTGATGGTAGGTTCAAAGCTGTTTATCTTCCTCATTAGTGATCTGGATGATGGGAGAGAGGACTTGGACTGCTCCACATTTGCAGATGATACAAACCTGCAAAGAGTGGCTGATATGCCAGAGGCTTGAGTTGCCACTTGGGGAGACCTGACAGGCTAGAGGATTGAGCAGAGAGGAGAGATATGAAACAAAGCCAAATGCAAATTTCTGTATGCAAGGAACCTCATGCCTGAGTACAGAAGATTTTCTTCCACCATGCACATAAGCTCATCTAAATCTGTGCCTAAAGCTTCCCTTTCTCTTCAGCTGGATGCTGTGGCAACTTGATTCCTGTTAATAATGTCTGCTAGGCTGTAAGCAAGATTAATATGGAGATACACTTTCAGCTATGGAATTTTCTAACTTAGATTGAACTTCCTTTAAAAGGTTTAGTGATCCATAATTGCATTCTACAGTAATTGTGTTACAGCATATTCTTTACATTGATCATTTTAGTTGTGCTTCAATTGTTTTTGAATTGATCACAAAGAAACTGACTGCTTTTTGGCTGCTCATCTTTACAGTTGAACATGAAAAGATCAAACTCGGTCGGTGAAAATATCAGAATAATTTATAATATTCTGGCAGAAAATATCTGTAAAGTGAACACTTCCACACTTAAGCTTCTTCAAAATTGGAAATCTTGGTCAGTTGCAAAAAACATATGGGTCTTTGGGGGGCTGCGAAATTGGAAATATTTCACAAAAGAAAAATGTGATCTCTGTAAGTATCAAGAGTATTGTGCAGGAGAAAAGGTATTGATCCCTGGTTAAGTAAATTTAGCTTATTCGCTTGTTCTATCCTTGTTCTACCTAATGTAACCTATAGAAAATCCTTGGGATCATCAGTTTTGGTAAGTAGTAATAATATTTTTTCCCTTAAAAATTAAAAAATAGCCACTTTCTCTCTCTTTGATGTAATAAATTGAATAATGTGACCAGTGACAGGACCTGAGGGAATGGCTTGAAGTTGTGTCAGGGGAGGTTTAGGTTGGATATTAAAAAAATGTTCCTCACCCAGAAGGTGGCTGGGCACTGGAACAGGCTCTCCAGAAAGTGGTCACAACACCAAGCCTGGCAGGGTTGAAGAAGCTTTTGGACAATGCTCTCAGGTGCATGGTGTGATTCCTGGGGTGTTCTGTGCAGGAGCAGGAGTTGGACTTCAAAGATCGTTGTGGGTCCCTTCCAACTCAGGATATTCTGGGATATACTGACACGAAAATTTCAAGAGGAAAAAAATTAAAATTGTCATTTTTCTAATTAGTCCTTCCTTCTCTCTTTCTCCCCCTGTCCTCACAGGTGTTAACAGCAAAAGAGAAAAATTGATATGTGGTTCCCTACCCTTCTCTCTCCAAAATTTTTTGGAAACTCTTAGCTGGATACAGAAAGAACAGAATCGTGGCAAAGAAATGTTGAGCTAGTTGGAATGGAAACTGAGCTGCCAGCTGGTAACTCACCAAGCTGCTTTGTTCCCCTTCCCCTTTTCTTGTCTCCTCTTTTGTTCTGATGACATGAAATTTATTGTTTGAAAAGGAAGGCAAAATGGGGTGCTGGTTTGTATGTATGCTATATATGCAGTGCCAGCATTGAAGTCATCAAGACTGCAGGAATTTAAAAAAGGAGGCAATTTTGCAGGAATCCTAAGAAAAGGCCTCTTATAATCTTTAGATTTAGTCTCTCATGTAGGACAGGCTTATCATGATTTCACAAGATGACTTTTGCTTCACAGCCATGATTTCAGCTTGGGTTGGTGTAGCCTATACCAACCTTAGGCAGCAGTATTACCACCCAGAAAAATGAATGCACAAGATCTGAAGGAAGGAGCAGGTCCTTCAAATGGCCTAATATCTGATGAGGCAGGAGGTGCAGGTTCTGCTGGACACTTGGCTGGTTAGTAAACTTTTTTTAAGGATGGGGTGCTACTTCTTTTCTAGGAGTCCTGTGCAGCAGCAGTACCTGGTCAGCAAATGAACCCACCAGTTAAACTGGTAAGTGAAGTCACGAGCTGCTGGGAAAGTTTACGTCAGGTCATGAGAGGAGCATGACAATCTTGCCATCTTCTACCTTGCTCTTGGTATGTAACACTTAACTAATGCATATATTTTCTAGGGTCCTAATAAGACATTTACCATTCCTTAAGGAAAAGAAAATGGGTGGTGGCTAATCTGGTGGAGTTGTGGAAGCTCTGGAAAAAGGTCTAAAGCAGAGTGGAATTCAGGCTATCTGTACTGGACAGTCTCCATGATGAGTTTGCTTTACTTTTTGAAGCTTTTCCTGTGTCTGTGATCAGTTGTGTTCAAATTTACATGGTATTTCAGTATGTACAAGCAGGCTGCTGCAAGCAGATTATTTTTCACTCTGTGCCTGTGCTCTGAGTGATGTATGGCTTGGTGATGTATGGCTTGCTTACTTGTTTGGGTTTGCAGTGTCAGAGTTGACTTCTCACTAAAGGGTGAAACAAACAAAAGGTGGGAGATTTGTGTTTGGGTGTCTACTCTCATCCCTTGCTGATGCAGCAGAAAGTCTTCAGGTTTTGCTTGCTATGTGGAACTTGTTCCCCTGTCACTTCTAATATTGTTCTTCACACATAGCTAAGGGCCTAATGTTGCTGACGCAAGTCTACTTGTTTAATTTTATCCGACTGACTGTGCCACTTAGTGTGCTTAGTCGTCTGCTAAAAATCCTTTTGTTAAGATTGAGAACCAAACACAGTACCGAGTATTTGATCCTACCTACTTATGCATGGCTAACATACTTTGCTTTTATGTTTAGCTTGCTGCTACAAAAATAATGAAATATTTATTCAGCTGTTAAGGATCAGAATTTGTATTCTCTCATGATTAAATGATCTGCAAAGGATGTTCCTTAGAGAAGAAGGGCTCTGGCATTCTTCAGTACCACTGTCAGCAGGTAGTATGCTGAGGTGGGACATATATTGTTATTTTGGCAGGCTAGACCTTTTTGCTCAAAGGCACTGTGGTAAAGCCTTTGCATTTTGGCATGGCTTTTGGTGTCACAGGTGAACTACTGTGGTCAGCCTGACTCCTGATCATCTGTCAAATGCTGTTGTCTTGTGCAGTGGCCTGCTCTGCAGCCTGTCTTTTTGTTAGGTTTTGTAGGATTTAAATCAACATGGCTGATATTACAATCATCTGCAGCTAGTGCAGAATCGTATCCCTATAAAAATCAATTACAATTATGATTGGATTTCTAGGACTAACAAGGAGAGAAAATTTTTTTTTTCCCTTTCACCCTTTCCTGGGGTATGTTGTACCTTTCACCTGGGGATTTTTACCCTGAGAACTTAGGTAGGTATTCTGAGCATCTCACCCGAGAGGTATATTCCTGTACAGATGAAGCCAGCTGAGAAAAATCTTAAATATTAGCTTACCATATGTTTTTAGAAAGCTCTTCTCCTGGAATGAAATTTCTTAAAAACAAGCCTGCTAACAGGATAGCATCTGTTCATTTAGTTGTCAAGACCTAGAGTGCACTTAGACAAGAGACAGTAAATGCTAGAGAAGAGGGAAGAAGAAAATATAATTAAATGACCTCTGCTTTTCTCCTCAACAGTCATACACCCACACTCACTAAAGAAGCACCATTTTCTTGATGCTGCATGATTTTCTTATTTCCAATAGATTAAACATTTACTGCATGGGTAAGCAAGCCTCAGGCTGAAATTCAGGTAAGTCTAGTTTCTATATCATTGAAAATCTCAGCCAAATGAATCTGTTTCTGACAATGACACCAGTTGCAAAAAAAAAAAAAAAAAAAAAGACCAAAAAAAATGCAAAACCAACAAATGGACATTTTATCAGCTTCATTTTCTGGAAGTGGCACTAATATGTCTAGACCTTGAAACCTGAAAGAAGATGAGGTTTTCTATTAGAGTTTAGTCTTTGACAATTCTGTGAAATGTTACTAAATGTGCAGCTAAGCCTGTGGAAAAAGATCAGATCTTTTTCACACCTTGTCAATTTAAGTTTTAATTTTTGGATAAGAAATTTAAATATTCTGCCTGATTATATTTTTTTTTGTTTGTTCTTTTTAACCACTGTTCTTCATTACTTCCCTGTGGGGTGGCTCTTCAGGAACAAGCCATTCTGGTCTGCAATGCAATCACTGAGAACATAGTGGCATCATCACTTTATTTTTTTAATGTGAATTTGTGTGCAAGAAGAGCATTTTTATCCAAAGGTAGATTGGTGTCCTTGTCTCAGTGAATCAGTACATCCCCTCGTGCAAAGGAATGGGCAATGAGCATCATTTTTTGTGAGGACTGGCAGGTAACGTTAGATATGGGCATAGAGCAAAGCCTCCTGGTTTTCCTAGCAACAGCTTCAATTGAAATTTAAAAAAAAAAAATTGGATTATGTGAAAGAAGGAAAGCCTAGAAGAAATCTCAGAGTTTTAGAAAGGTTTTGATTGTTACCATCAGGTTGTAGTTTGTTAGAAAGCCATGCTGCTGGCAGCAATGCTGTCTGGCATTAACTCCTTCCTGTTAACATTTGACCTGCATCTGCAGGGCTTTGGGGGAAAATCACTGCTCTTCATTTTAAGGTTGGGGCTAGGTCCTGTATTCTGTCTAGCAGCAGCAAAATAAGGTACCTGTAGAAGTAGAAGAGTGCAGGTGCTCTCTGAGAGAGGGACCCAGGCCTCAAGCTCCTTTTAATAGAAAGTTCAGTTGTTGGGTTGCTGTGCATTCAGGTCACTGGGCCCAACCTCTCTTACTTCAGAAGAGAGAAGCCTCTTATTAAGGGTTAGCATTTGAGAAAAAATAAAAATGGAAAGGAGAAGGGAGCTTGGTACATTGCTATAAGTCATCCTTGGGTTTAAGGGGAGCCCCATATGATTTGCCTTTCTCAAACTACTGAAAAGTCCATGTGAATTTGCCTAAGGAAACAGCTGAGATTATCCCAGCTTCTTTTCTGAAAGTCTTCCAAAACATAACAGATACACCTGCAAAAAGTGCATAATCAGTATGTTCTCTTTAGGTGCTGAAGAATGAAGGCTTCAGATGCAGGATATAGTGGGTGCCTGCCACAGAAACTGAGTGCAGTACATAGCATGATATTCTTGCACTTTTCAAGCTGTGTGGACTAGGAGTTAAAAATGGGGATGTGAGAATGAGTTGAATTGGGGGAACACAAAGGAGCTTTCCCTAGAGGTGCTGCAGTTAAGGTGGAACATGTCCAGCCAGAGAGGTAAGCTCAGGGGAGAGTGGATTTTGGTTTCTTTTGGGTAGTGTGGGAGTTTGGCACTGTGCAACTTTGTTATGTTATTTAGAGAATAAGAATGCTAAAAATGGCTCCTACTATGCTCCAGGTACTTTTGACATGCATTAGAAATACATGACAAAAATACCCTTAGTGCAGAAGTAAAAATGAATATTTCAATGAAAGTGACAGTAAAATGAATTAAGGGTTGAGAGCTGACATTAATAATGCAGCCTGATCTACAGAACCTTCATTTTTCATCTGTAAAATGGAGATAATGGTGCTGACCCAGTTTGTAAATGAGCCCTGAGTTCACCTGACGGAAAGCATCACCAACAAAAGCGGTAATGGTAGAGGCTGGTGTTAGAGATGTGGTATAATTGTCTTAAACTAGAATTTTATAAAGAAATGCAAATATATTTAAGTGTGCAAATGCTCTCTCATCATACAGGAATACTTCTGCTGAGCAGTGATGCCTTATGGTAACCATGCAATTGCAAGCATTATGAGGTTTTATGGTCATGGATCAAACCAATCCTTTTAAAGAAACATCCATTTTTTTGACTTGGCTCCTTCTGCTGTCTGTCACTGTCAATCATTGATTCCCTGTCACAGGCTGTTTCTTGGCTGTTTCTTGCCACCTTCCTCTTTTGCTGCTTTCTACTCCTGAGGCCCTTTAGCCAGCTGCATACCACAGCTGAGCACTTTGTCCATTCTGAAGTGTTTTGAGCTTACACACCTAGGCTGTCTCTTTCAGCCTTTTCCTTCTGACTCCTTGTCTTAATTGTCCTCTGTCAACTCCACCCAACCTTTTCTTTCACTCAGGTTCTGGCATGCTGAGGAAGTCCCTTTGTCCCATTTTCTTTGCTTGTGTACAGTTCTGTGTCCTGCTACTTGTCAAAAGCCTCTCTATCTGGGTTCCTCACCCATCCTTCACCTCCACACACAGCCCTCTCTGCTGACATTCCCACCACCCTCCTGACACGTTAAATCTGTTTTTTACCTCTTCATTACATCCTGAACTTAGCTTCATTCTCCACTCTTGTTCCCAGCACTCTGACCTGGGACCTGCAACAGCCTTTCATTTCACTCTGTCAGTGCTGCCAGAGCTGATTTAATCTTTGCCCCTTCAGTTTTGCAAAACAATAATAAAGAGAAAAACCTGTGGAAATACTGTCTGAATAAATAACTAGGAAATTATAAAAATAGATCACTTCAAAAAATGAAAATTACAAATGTTGGACTCTCTAGGAATGGTCACATTTCTAGGGCAAGACACTGTACTTCATTTTAGTAATATGTTTTGTTGACCTTGCTTATGATTTTAAAAAGCAAACCCTTGGCTTCTGATCCTAGTCATACATATTTAATTCTGAGTATGCAGTATATTCCTTTGGATTCTAAGATAAGCAGGTGAATAAGCCTTTCCCAGATCAGAGAACTGGAAGGCAAAAAGCACAGTGTGAAGCTGTGGCAGAAATCTGTGATGAAATAAATGCCAGTGGGTCTATAGTAACATGCTTATTTTTAAGTATTCTCCAAGGTCTCTTGCTTGTATTTGATTCTGATGTGTAGAATGATTGTAAAGGAAGTAAAGAAAACGTCCTTTTCTCCATATTTTTTGGCTTTTAGTTTTTCAGACTGCTAAAACTTCAAATGCTAGAGGCTGCCCCAGCACTGATGGCTTGTATTGTCTCTTTGTATTCATGTGCCTGAGACCAGAACAGGAGTGATCTTACACTGATGGAAAGAGGGAGTTGGTAGAAAATTCAGCCAATAATGGAAAGCTGCCTTTCCCTTTAGCCATGCAGCAGGCCTTCTGTAATAACAAATCCATCAGGCTTTCTCCCTTCATGTTGTTACCAATATTTGCAGGCTTTTTAGCAGAGGGGATGTTTCCACAAAGGAAGGGAAGAAAGGTTATGTGATTTCTTTTGTTTAATATGCAACTTTTGTGAAATGTTATGTGCAGCTTTTGTAACTTTGAATCTATGGGGGCTTGAGGAGTAAGTGTTACTCCGGTTTTTGGTGAAGCTATTTGACATATTAAGAAATAAAGTGCTAAAGTAATCTTGAGTCTGAAACAAAGATGGAAATAGAGTAGATGTCATTTTGCAAATGGGGAGTAAAAAGGTTTTTGTGTTTGCCAGCATGCACAGTTTAGAATAATTTCAGTGCATCAGGAAATGAGCTTTAAATTATTCTAAAGCGGTTGGTGAGTGGGAGCAACATAGTTAAATTTATTAAAGCTTTTTTTGGTAAATAATTGATATAATGTTGCAATAAGAGTATGCCATATATTACAAAATGATACATTATGTAAATAGATAGAGCACAATTTTCCTTCTCCTGATGCTAGATCCCACTTTCTTGCTAATGATTGTGAAGGAGCTCAATCTGTTTTTCTTCGAGAGGCACAGGTGTTGTAAGTGTGGAAAATTGGCAGGTGTGTTATTTAAATGATTTTCTCAACCTCCATACAAATTTCAGATGAAATTTTAGATATATAATAATAATAATTAAAAAGTTAGCCCTAGAGAAGGAGATAACTTGCTTACTACAAGTGACTGGAGACAAAGATGGGAACTTGATGTTCTCCCCCAGCGTCACCCGAATGATGTTCAGAGACCCATTGTTCTGGGCAATTTGCAGCTGTGGAACTTGTGCATTCTTCTATGTCTAACCCAAATCCTGGTTTTAATACAGTCCTGATTGTCTCTGACTGTGAGTAGTAGTATATTTGTGGTTTTATTAAGGCAACATTGCTAATAATGGTAAACTAGGCTGTTAATTTCAAATTTGCCAGCAATTATTGACAATTCTTATCTATTTAATTTAGTACCGTCCTTTGTCAGGGCACATCTCCAACCATACATCAGCAAGACCTCTAATTATTGGAACATGAGGATTTCTTCCCTCTTTACTGTTACTGGATTGCAAAATCATCTTCATGTTTACTGTCAGGAATGGGACTTCTAGTGAGTCCATTGTTTGTGTGGACACCTTGTATATTAAAGTTTTCCTAGATGATTAGAAAAGATTACTAAATATTTAACAAAGGTATGAAGCATAAGTACAAAACAGCTGTTATGTGTTCTCCTAGTGAGTCGTGGTGAGTTGACCCTGGCTGGATGCCAGCAGCCTACAAAGGCCACTGGGTCACTTCCTTCCTACTTTGGACAAGGAAAAGAGAAAATAGAATGAAAGTCTCATGGGTTGAGATAAGGAGCAGGGAGAGATCATTAACCCATTACTGTCCCAGGCAAAAAAGATGACTTGAATAAGTTAATTTAATTTATTGCCAATCAAATCAGAGTAGGATAATGAGAAATAAGAATTAAATCTTAAAATATCTCCCCACCCCCTGCCGCCTCCTCTTATTTCTTACTGGGCTTAACTTTAATGTTTTCTCTGCTGGTCCTTCCTCACACTCTTCCCCTTTTCTCTGTGGGGTCCATCCCATGGGAAACAGTCTTCCACAGGTTTCTCCAATGTGAGTCCTTCTTATGGGCTGCAGTTCTCAGTGAGCTGCTCCAGTGTGGGCCCCTTTAATGAGGTGCAGTGCTCCAGTGTGGGACCCCTGTGGGGTCACAAGTCCTGCCAGCAAACCTGATCCAGCATGGGCTCCTCTCTCAGTGGCTATTCATGTCCTGGCAGGAGGCTGCTCCAGCAGGGGTTTCCCACAGAGTGACAGGCTCTTTAGGGCATACTCCTGCTTCCAGTGTGGGGTGCTCCATGGGCTGCAAGTGATCCCTGCACTTCCATTGATCTCCATGGGCTGCAGGGGCATGTCCTGCCTCACCATTATCTGCACCATGGGCTGCAGGGCTCAGGCACCTGGAGCACTTCCTCCCCATCCTTCTTCACTGCTCTTGTCTGCAGGGCTCACACATATTCTAGATATTCTCACTCTTCTCTACTGATGAAGTTACTTTGGTTTTGTTGGTTTTTGGTGTATTTTTTTGTCTTTTTCCCCTTCTAAAATACAGTGCCACAGGTATTACCGCCTCACTAGGATCTTGTGACTCCATTCTTGTATTTGGCTATAAAGTTAATCTCAAATATCGTGCCAAATCCATGTAGGAATTCTCACGTAAAAATTGTCCAGGACTCTGTGGCATTGGATCATTACAAGATTGTTTCAGGATTGAATGTTTATTTTTCTCTTGAACTTTAAGCAACCTTTTTTTTTTTCACAACACTGTCCCATCTGTCTCATGTCTCTGGACAGGAATTGCTGTCAAAGAAGCACTTTGATAGATATATTAGGAATGGCAAGTGAACTTCTACAGCTGACTTCAACCTCTGTACTCTTTCTGGTCTGTATTCACTACATCCCTCTGAGTGGTGTATATAAAACTATGTAGATGATTAATGGGAAACATATCTCATGTAACCCTCAGGTATTCGCAAGACATTGTCAGAAGCTCTGAAAGGTACATAAAGGGATTAATGTAATATGGTGTTGCAACAGTGTTGTGGTTAGCACTATAATAACTGTACTTACAGAGCAGTACTGTATATATAACTATCAAAAATCAAGTATTTTTGAAATGTCACAATTTCCAAAGAGATGAGGAGTCAGAGGTGCCTCTTTAGGAGGAGACAGAAATACAGTTATGTTTAATATTGTTGCAAAGAGTGGATAGATAAGCATTCTCCTTCTCCTTCTGCATTGCTTTGTGATACAGGTTTGTCTTGTGGCTATAGTGGTATCAACCCATAGAAATGTCACTTGAAGTAAATGGATTTTTTGTTGGTATGTCTCACAGCAAGTCAAGTTTTTTCCTTGTCTCTGGAGTCTCATCACTTGATGCTGGCATTAGTGAAAGAAGACAAATAGTCACACAACAATAGTATGGAGACATTGCAGCAATTTTAGTAAATGCATTGAGATAATAATGTTCATTCATCCAACTAAACAACACCCAAAAACATTCAAGAAAGGACTGCAGAGGTTAAACATGAAGCAGAACTTGCTGTGTTATCTTCACCTCTTCTGCCATTTGCTCACTTGTTTAATTTTTCCTCTATTCTTTCCATGTGCAACACTAGACACTGTGACAGCAATTACAGTGTAACCACAGTAGTTGTCTGCTCAGGTTAGATTGATCTGGAGAACAAAAGTAAATTGTGTTTGTTGTGTTTGTATCACAGGTTAATTCTTCTCAGAGCTGCACCTTTGCTCAGCTGTGATATCCCCAATTACCCCTTCTTGTCCTAGTCCTAGTATGTTCAGTGGTAGGATATCACTTGTAGGAAAGGAGTGAATTAGTGTGCTGAAACTGTGCAAAAATAAAAGAATTTTTTTTAATCATTGGGTATGACAGTGTTGTAACAGGAGTTTTGTGGAAGGTTAGGAGGGTAGAGCATTTTGAAGTAAGCTTGATGTTCTGCTATGTTCCTCAGCCCTGGAGCCCAAGCAGCAGTCAGGGGACACTTCCACTTTCTCCTCTGCTCTTCCCAACTTGTTAGCTCACACTGTGAAGTTTTTTGAATAAATCCCCCTGGAGCTGTAGAGAAGGGCACATCTGCTGTTGGCTGGCTTTTCCAGAGCTAGAATTATACTTGGAGAGAATTGCTTAAGTTATTCAGAGGTGGAAGTGTGGTCATACTGGGAGGCAGGCTAAATGGACATAGATTCTCTGTCTCCACCTCTAACAGCTGATTTCAGGGTAGGGGTTAAAGCAATAACTACACACCACAACACTTCTAACTTATTCTTTAGGAGGCCTTTTTCCCTTGTTTGCTTTGAATTTTGAATTTGCTTTGAATTTGGTTTTTTTTCCAATTCTTTTCTCTACTGCATTATCCAGAATTAAGCTGAACTGCATTTCCACAAGTTATTCTTGCATGTAGACTGGATGCATCAGGAGCAATCAACAGAAAACAGGCTGTAGATGGACTGAGACATGGAGGCAGGTCCGGCTTTGTGATGGAATGCCAAGCGCTCTGCTACCTGAAGCTTGGTGGTTTGTTTGAGGCACTCTTCCCTGCTGGTGAGCTGAGCCTGTTTGTACTGATGTTTATCTGTGATAGCCCCATCTGATCTAGCTTTGCCCTAGGTGACAGAGACAGCCTGACAGGTAGATGCATGAGAGAACAGAGGAAACATTTTGAGTATAAACAGCAAGTGAGAGCATAATTCCTTCACTGCATCGTTCAGAATCTCTGTTTAAAACACTCCACCTCTAGCAGGTTGTGTGTTATGGCAAATCTTTGCCTAGAAGCTTAAGGCTGCCACTTCAGAAATTACAGCAGAAGTGGAATATTACCCCCAGCAGAAGAACTACTGGAGGAGCAAAAGAAAAATTCCTTACTGAGGTCAATGGCTGTTGCTTTTACTGGAAGGTGAATGTTAACTAATACTTAGAGGGCAAAATTAACGTTATTGATAAATTCCATTTTACTACTATGGGACCCAAACCTCAGGGTTTTATAGATGGTTCTTAGCTGTTCCCCCAATGGAGAGGCTGATTTTTATCACTTTTAAAAAGGCTTGTCTTCTCCAAGCCATTGAGCTTATTAAAGACTGCTTAAATAAGCTGTTTGTAATCATTGCTGATTGTTTCCCTTTGTTTATTTAACAGACTAAATCTATTTATAAATTCAGTTTCTGTTCCCCTGTGACTGTCATTAATGTATCTGTTTATTTTACATCAATTATCACTGTCATGTAACTGAATAGACTAATATAGTCTGTTGCCTCATGATTTCTCAGTGCACATTCATTTTTACTCCCATATCTTTGATCAGACACTTCCAAAACCATATTAGCCAAATCTTGTGCCTTGTATTTTCATTTTTTGATAGTTTGCTAGATCTCTGTAGAGATTTTTCAACATGCAAAAGCTGTCCCTGCTCGAAAGTTGTATTTTGTACAACTTTCCTAATCTTTTTCCATAGTGTTTGTATATACCTTTACAGTAAAATGTGGAAGGAAAAAGACGACTTGCCTATAATATTCCATATAATTCCATCAGGAGGATGGAATCTACTGTTCAGCTTCACAGGCTGCAAATATTGCTATCACTTTCAGGTGCTGGCTATCTTTATGTAAGGATTGATTATACCAGGGAGAAGAGATGCAGAACTTCGGGAATCTTTTGATTATTTGTGTTATAATAACATCAAACAAATTTGGACAAGTAGAAAAGCAAGGAGTGGTGGGTATTTATGTACATTATGCTAACTATAGCAGACCAGCTCTGGTAACACCCTTTTGGATGATGTGTGTTCCACTATTAGTCTCAACAATTAAAGAAAAAAAAAAATCCAGCAGTGACAGGGTTTTTAAAATCTCTGGGGTCTAATGAAGAATAAAGGCAGCGTGTGAAGGGGTGGGCAGACTTAACAGGAATTAGCTGCAAGCTGCTGGTCTCTAGTTCTGAAGAGATTGAGGGTTTTGCTTTTGAATCAGGGAATGTGGGGTAGTGGTTTTTTTGTTTCTCTTTGGGACACCATTGTCCCGAGGAACAGCCCTGGCCTGGGAGGTTCCAGTTATCCCATGAAATGTTAATTGCTTGCTGTAAAAATTGGACTAAATCCAAACAAATCTCCATCATCTTCCTCTCTATCAACTGCATTTCAGATTACCAGCTTTGTTCCTGAACTGTGGGTTTTTCAGTGGGTGTAAATATAGTCCTTAAAAATATTAAAACTGTAATTTTCTACCTTAAACATAGGCTCTATATTTTTTCAAGGTAAGGTTACTACATGCCTGCTGAGATGAGTTGAAAATCCCTCCTGTTGAAGAGAATTGACACCCAGATTTCAGAAGAGCTACAAGTAATATTAGGCATAAATCTGTACTAGGATCATGAAAAAAAAAATAAAGGTTTATTATAGTAAGACTAAAAACCTTGGAAAGGATGTCTTCCAAAAATACTGGAACAGTTTTTGATGTTGAAGGCTATCCATATTTGTGGTGACCTACACAGACTGTAGTTGTGTTTGCAGCAGAAAACCTTCCATGAAGTCAAGAGTCAAAAGGACATATGGGTTTATTAGCCAATGACTATAGCTCTTGTCTTGCCTGGGACTTGGGAAGTTCCTCAACATCACATTGTTTCTGTTTCTCCTGGTGCTGTAAAGTTGTGCTGCAAAAGAAGTGCTCCCTGAGCATTCTCTTAGATGTGTAATACAAGAATAAGAGGCACCCTCAGTTACAAAGCAAGAGCTGAGTGGTGCAGGGCTCACCCTCCAGCATGTATGGATTTGTTGATTAAGAAAATATCTTGAAACTGTATGCTGCTCAGCCCTTGTGATCTTTTCTGCCCTCTCACTTCCTCTTGACTGTTTCTTTATTTCTGTGGTGTTCTTAGGAACTCTTTGAGTTTTCATATTCAAACAGCTGAGGGATGTACCATCTGTCTAGCAGGCACATAAGGGCCCTGAAGATGGTCTAGTTCAGCAAGTGCATAATATAATACAAGCCTTTCTTTTGTGATGAGAGCCAGGGTTCTGAATAGAATTGGGAAATCGACATCTTTCTTTTACAGTGAAAAGAAAAAGCCCAATTATGAGCAGTGTGTGAAGAAATTCATGCTGGGTTAGACCTCTGGGCCACCTCACACAGTGCTTCAGGTCCATTTTTAGAGGTATTTGTCTGTATAGTGCTCAAGACCTTCAACATAATCAATTTTTGTTTTCTTTTTGTGATCCTCTCTCCTCTTAATGAAACTGCTCCCACTGATTGATATATTTTTAATGATTGCTCTCACCATATACTCCATACTATGGTGATTTACAGTCTTTAAGAACTTTTTTTATTTGACTGCTCCTTCCTACTCATTTTTTTGTCTCCTTGTGGCAGGTACTGCAGTGATACTGTAGTGCTGACAAAATGGGAATTAAAAGGAAGCACTTACCAACCAACCCTGGCCAATCTAATGAAGCTGTGTGGGGAGTGGGGAAGAAGGACAATGTGAATGTTTAAAACCACTTAATGTTTAGCACATCCACCTGAGCAATCTGTGTTTTTATTGAATAACCTTGTTCATAATTCAAGAAAAAAAACCACAACCAACAAACCTAAACCATAAAACCAATTTTTTGAAAGATATTGGTCTGGTGATTTAGTGAGAGAACAGCATTTGTTATAGGGCATTTCACAAAAAATGTCATGAGGTGGAGACCCTTTTTATTTCTATAGATATATTTTTCTTTCCCAGTGGGATGATATTCTCTATTGCTAAAATGGTGGCTAAGATATCCAGAAAGCAGAAACGGAGTGCTGGGGATTTTTGCAATTGTGTGTTAATCTGTGAAAACAGAAACATCAAACAGAAAGAAAAGTTTCCTGGAATTCAAGCATACTTAGCCCATTACCAAAACAGTAAATTACATGGTTTTTACTCTTACTCATGAAGTGATAATTTCTCATTTTTGTCATTTCACCTCTATTTTACTTCATAGAGAGAAACACTCTGAGAATTCCCTTCCACAGAGTAGGGATGCTTTCCAATTGAACAACCCTTGTAAAAATACCCAAGTCATTTAAGTGAGAAGGATTTGTATCTCCCTTCACCTTAACTGTTTTCTATTTCCCACAAGATACCCTGTCACTGAGCTACTTAAGCCATATGAACAGCCCAGCAGCAACACAAGCAAATCAAGGCTTGATTTTATAGACTTTATAACCTTTATATTTTACTGTGTCTTTATAGTCTCACAGTATTGTTGGTGCTATTGTTTCTGAGCTGGAGAAAATCTATTTGAAGCAAGAAACTCAATGAATATGGTCCTTTTATTCAAATAATGAATTATCTGTGTAGAAACTCACATGAACAGAAGCCTTTGTTGCTAAAAAATTATCATGAGAATAGTTTAGACAGAACGTGTTTTGGCTGGCTGTCTGTCTGGGTGCATGCAGCTATCTAATAACTATCATGTTAGTTATTTCCTATACCCTACTTGCTATTTATTCCCTGAGATTGATGTCCTGTGTCAGGTGGTATTTTTTTCTGCTCTCAAACCCACAGAGGAGTTATCAAATTCTTGGGAAACGCGTGTTCCTTCCATACATTTGACTGTTCAGACAAAGAAACATGTACCTGTATTATAGTGTATATGTAAAATGGGTCAACAAAACAGGGAGGCAATCAAGAAAAATTTGCATTTGGATTACAAGAGTTTACAAGAAACTATTTCACATTATTTGCCCAGCTCATGTGAAAAAAACTGATTTAAGAGCTTTCCTTGTTCACAGATGGCACATAAATAGTAACTACAAAAGTACTGTGCTCTCTACATAGCTGGATATTTCTTTTAAAAGTCTCTGCATTTTTATAGCAGTTTATATATCTTAGCTACTTCTATCTCCCTATTACTATAGCTTTTGAACTTCTCATAATCCTTAATGTATTTACCCTCATAGCATCTCAAAAAATTGGAGGTGCTATTATCTTCTTTTTATCAGTCTCTTATTTATGATTTTATTCCTTCTATTTTTTTTATTCCAAGATTGGAGATAAACTGACTTGAAGAAGTAAAAGCTTGTGGTACACAGCAGCTTGATCTCCCCTCCCAAGTCACCATTAATAGTTTCTGTTGCCACCCCACAGCCAGGCTGTCTGTGAGGAATTCCCTAATGCATTCTGGGCAAAATGAACGGAGGAACCAAATGTTTTCTTTTTAATTCTCTACAATAATATGACTCTTCTTGACTGACATCATGGCTTTTGCTGCCATGTGAGCAGCTGAGATGAAACATGTGAGGTGACAGTGGCTGGCGAAGAGGACCTTGGAGAGGATGACAATCTCAGAAGCAGGAGATGGATGCCAGCCCTGGAGGGTGCACTGTGGTAGTGCCACTCTGCCTGTGAAAAGGAGGATTCAGTTCATGTGCCTTAGCTGTGTGTTGTCACCAATTCCCTTGTGCCAGCCCTGCCTGATGACTTGTGTGCCTAAGGCCCCTAACCTAGGGGATGATTAGCTCTGCAACAAAGCTCTGAGCAGTTTTCAGCAGGGATTTTTCCTTGCCCACCTTACAGTGCTCAGGTAAGCCTCTGTGTTGGAGCAAAAAATTGAATAAAAATGTGCCACAAGTGGTTGTTGCTGAAGAAGGTCAAAATGTCCCCTATTTCAGCTGAGAATGTGTTGGGAAACTTTGCCCTTGACAGATTGTCTCAGCTGCACTGCAAGGCTGTGTGTGAAGTGACTGGCCAGAGTTATGCAAAGTCTGTCGGAGAACAGAGACTTCTGCCCATGTTTTCCAGGTCCTTGGCTGCAGGCTGTCTTTGTTCCATCTGTGAGCTATTTCACTTCTTTTGGTCTTGTACTTGTTTCTGGTTTTCTGTTGTCTAACCCTAGACATGATGGTTACGGATTATAAAAAATAGTATTTCACATGGGGCCTGATTAACTAAGGGATTTTTATTGTCAAATAGTCTTATGCTTGTTATTCAGGGTTATATTAAAATATTGTTTATTAAGTAGGATTTCCATATTTGGTAGTTTGTTTTGTTTTTGCAGTGGGATGCATTGATAATTTTAATGCTGACCCTCAGATTTTGTTGAAGCTACACCTGTCTTTCTGGTAGGCATAAATGGTCTGTGTCTCTGCTTTCACATTTTCTAAGTTACTTTTTGCTAACAATTACCTATTACAGCAGCTCCAATTTCAGAAATTGCTTTTGTAAGAAATGTAAGTGGTTTTTATATATTGCTTTTTTTTTCTCTATTCTGGAAGAAGTGTAAGTAACTGAAATGAAGGTATGTGAGTTGTTTATATTGAGTGTGTGAAAATGAATACAAAACAACCTATTGAAGTGAAACATTTTAGTATATCAAGACATAGTTTTGTAGTTGTTATCCAGCATCCACCTGCTCTATTCCTTCATATTCATAAGGAATTTTTGAATTTTACCAAAATGTTTATAATTTAAAAAAAATCAGACATTATGAAGTTTGTTAAGTGATGGAAAATCTAACTCTGATAAATTCTCCTTGTTGATGCTCTGAAAACTGTGAAAGAAAAATCAGACTGTTTCTTTACAGATTTGGCAATAGTTCTGATATAATTTTTGGAAGCAATTTAAAACAAATCTATACTTCTCTGTCACTTAACAAATGGAAAACACTTCTAATAAGTGTTTTAAAAGAAATTGTTCATAAAATAAAAAGGACAAAGCAATAAACAGGAGAGAGTAAGTGTAATATTAGCTGTAAGGAATAAGATAAGAAAAGGTTTTAAACATAGAATCAGAAAAAGTAGAAGAGCATATCGAAAGCCAGATTTGACTACTGTTGTGTTAATATGCCCTTCTGTTTTAAGTTGCAATAAGCAGATTTTATTGCAGAGTATATAAATAGGGTTATCTGAAGTTCCTAGTCTGCATTCTTCTCTGTCTTGGAAAACGAATTGAGGAGAGAGTTAGACAGAGCAGAATATCCCTTGCAAGTAATCTAGAATTTCTTTCAGTGCTTTATCTTCCTAAACTCCTTGGTTTTTTATGAGAATTGGCTGTTTTGGGGTTTTTTGTCATGTCAATTATTCCCACATTAAAAGATACACTATAGAAGTCTTCCTTGCATAATTTCTAAGCCTTTCTTGTAGACTTTTGCTGATGATTCTAGTTCCAAACAGAATTCAGGGTCTCCAAGATGTGTTTTGCACTTTGGACTCTAAGAAACTGTTTCCCTATCGTGTAAGCCATGTGGCAAATCTCAGAGACATCATAGAAGAAGATGATTTTATTTTAAAACAAAACTGATTTCAGTTGTTCGTACTTCTGCACTTAACTACTTGTAATGAAATGTGTAGGAGAGTGTGAGACTGAGTAGCCTGTTCAGCTGCCTGGCCCCAGGAGCAGGATGCATCTGTCCAAGTTTTCTGTGCAGGATTTTGTGTATTGATGATTAATACAAGGGAAGTCAGTTACTGGACCAACACCTCCCGGCTGCTCGTCTTGTGATGGCTTTTTTTCTGCCATTTAAGAGCTTGTAGTTGATAAGCCTGTGGGAGACATGAATTCTCTCCTTCCCATGCCTCTTTCATTTGGTTCATTTGGGTCTATTGCCTGTCCTGCATCCTGTGCAGTCTGGGTGTCTGGAGAAGCTGCAGAGATGTGCGGCTAATCTAAAACTAAGTAGCTAATCTGAGAGCTACTAGCACTTGTCTTTCATAGAGCCCTGCTCCTACCCCTCTTCATTTTCAGTCATTCTCCATGCCTATCAATCTTAAAACTTCTCTGCAGAAATTCCTGCGCAAATGGTGGCAGTGGCTGTGGGTAAGTAAGTATGGCTGTGTATTATTCTCCAGGCTCTCAAGTCTCCCTTCCTTTCTTGGTCTCCCCATTTGTAGTGAGAGGCATGACATGAAAAAATATCGACAGAACATTCTTGAACACCGGACAAATAAAGTAAAATCACATTTTGAGCAAACTGGTGGATTGCATCTTGCTGCATCCAAATTTGTTTATAACTTAGCTGATAAAAATCTGCTTGCTGTTTTTAGGAGAATTCTTTTGGGTATTAGGTATTACATTGCTGAAAGAGCTGTTCAAATAAGGTTTTATGCTAAGGCAATATTGTTTGGTGATTGTTTGGTGCAATAGTTAAAGAAAAAAATATTGTTCTAGTGGTACCCTCTGTGAAGCCATGTCTCCTTCTGATGTTATTGGTTTCAAAGATTTCAAACCAGAAGGGATCCTTATTGTCATCAAGGATGACACTTGCATGTATAAAAAGTGCAACTTATCCAGTAACTCTTGTATCAGTCCTTTAATTTTTGCAGAGCTAAAGCATAAAAAGGTACTGCAGAAAAGTGAAGATCTCCAGCCAGCAACTCTCCTGTCTACCTTGTTGTTCAGTTTGCAGCTTAAATTAGACATTACTTGAAAGTCCTTCTCTACAGAGTATTTCTTTGCTCAGTGTGAAATGCATTAATGGTCCAGATCTGGTTTTAAATATATCATTAACAAGGTAAAAAACCATCAGAAGCAGTCTCTGATTCATCTGCCTACTGATAGGGTGCTCACCAGTACATGCAGAGCTGAAGGAAGTGCACTCCCTTCTCCAAAGCCACTGAAGTTTCTCTGTGGGTGAGCTCATAAGAAATACTGTTATACCTAATGTTAAGTAAGGGATGTTCAGGCCCTTATTAGCTGTTAATGTATGATATTAGTAACTAGAAAAGAAATAGAAATTTTCTATTAAATGTGACATAAGCTTGGATATAAACATGATATAAATGTAGGTATACTTTGTTGATATGTATTATATGAGCTCTCTAATACACAGCTAGTACTTTTTTATTTCCCAGAGTTTAAACTGTTTCAGCATCTGGAATTATGTCAACATTATATGAAGCAGTCTGTTGAAAAAATTAGCAAGAATAAAATTAATGTCAAAATCAATGTCAAAATTCACCACAGGGTAAAATATACGTATGTGCATGTATATATACACACAAAAAACTCCAATAGCCACTAGTTTTAATAACAATCTACATGTAGTTTCCTCTCTAAATTGCCTCAACATATGAAAAAAAAGATTGTTCAATTACAATATTCAATTTTATGCCATTAAAATAATGTGAAATACTGAAAATATAAATCAAAATATCAGTAGTTTTTAGGGGGGTTGTGCTTATAGGGGAGATGTGCTTACATGGCTGCTTTAGTTGCAGCCATGAGATCTGTAATTATAATCCTATCTTAAAGAAACTAGCAAGATGAAATACTGTAAGAACGTGAGTTTTTAGAGGCCATCTATCAAATATTCCAAGGGCTAAATGATGGTAGGAAACTGGCAATATCTTAACATAATAGAGTCTTTTAACAGGTGGGGAAATGTGTGAATTGTGATTTGGGATTTATTTCTATCTATTCTTTGCCTTTGATGCCCTGGCAATCTTTATTTAAAAAGCAAAAGCTAGATTCTGCAAGTCCTTGCGTAGCCAAATTGCATCATACACTTTGTACTGCTTAAATTGTTCCTGTGCCTGCTGGTTTTGGCTGGGGTAGAATTCATTTTCCTTACAGTAACTAATATGGGGCTGTGTCTGGGATTTGTGCTGAAAACAGTGTTGATAACACAGTTATCAACTGTGGTTTGTTGGTTTAGCTACTGCTGAGTGAGAAGCGCTTACACAGAGCCAAGGGCTTTTCTGCCTCTCATCCCACCCCACCAGTGAGTGGCCACCAGTGAGTGGGCTGGGCTGCACAAGGAGCTGGCAGGGGACACAGCCAGGACAGCTGGTTCCAAGTGACCACAGGGATATCCCATCCTAAGTGCAGTCATGTTCTGCATACAAACCTGGGGAAGAAGGTGATGTTCAGAGTGGTAGCACTTGTGTTCCCAAGTCATGGCTGATGGAGCCCTGCTTTCCTTGGGAATGGCTGAACTGTCTATCCATAGGAAGCAGTGAGTGAATTCTTTGTTTTGCATTGCTTGAGTGCCCAGCTTTTGCTTTACCCTATTAAATTGTCTTTATCCACAAGCTTTCTTACCTTTACTCTTCCAATTTTCTGCCCATCCCAACTGGAGGAAAGTGAACAAAAGGCTATGTGGTGCTTGGTTTCTGGCTGAAGCTAAGCCATGGCAGTGTGTGAGAAGTTTTGCTAGATTGGTATCTATATTTTTTTTCCGCTTTACCAAAATGTTATTCATGGCAAAGAAAAAAAAAAAGTGTTTTTTCTTGTGAACTAAATCTTGCAGAAGATTTCAACAAATGTCATTATCCAGGTTATTACCTTTCCCTTCTAGTCTGTTTTCATGGTGGGGGGGGAAAAAAACCACAAACAAAGCCCTGATGAGGTGCCTGATAAAATATAGGTTTGATTTTGTGTAAAATTTATCTTGGAGGGTGCTATGGATCTGCAACCTAACCAAGACAGGTACAGAACTGCTTGGTGCTGGCCAAGGGCATATGAAAGGTGTTCGTACATCAGCTCTTATAAAGTGGATTAGATGCCTCTGTCCAAGCTCTGCAAACTGAAGCAAAGGAGAAGATGGGTTTGTAACTTTACCAGAAGGTCACTGCTTTGCTTGTTTCAACGTTTGCCACCATGATGTTAATCTACCATAGTCATACATATGCTTTAATTTTTATTGCATGTGAGTGGGATGGGGGGAGAAGAAGAGGAAGAATTTGGGTATGGAGAGGAGGGGCATACAGGTTGTTTTTATATGCTATGGTTCATGAGGCATACTGACCAGCAGCACTGAGATATTCTGGGCTCTCCTCCTGAAGGATGAGGAGGTCATGGCTGTGTCTTTTTCTTAATTTTTTTTTTCTTCTTCTCCTGGCTCAATTCTCACCATTTTCCTGGACATCTGTTTATGTGGTAAGGTCTTCAGGGAGGACACTCTTCTTCTCTTGGCATTATATGTAGTGCCTCAGGGGCTTCTGAATAAAGTTGGACTATCTTGATAACATTAACTGACTTTCTGTCTCGAGACAGTTTTACTTTTAATCCTCAGAGTGTAGCTGTCCCTTGATCTTTTACTACAGAAATATAGTAGCACAGATAAAAAACTTTTTAATTTGACAAAAAAAAAAAAAAAAGTGTGTGCACAGTATGATCAAGTTCAGATCCCTAAAGTAAGACTAACTCTATTTTTAACCATGCAAAGTAGAACTATGTTAACATATGCAGGCAGTGGATTTTTTGTCTTTAATATCACAAGCATTAGACACAGATCTTCACACAGTTCACTTTAATTCAGACTTTTCCCATCTGTCATGGAGCTGCAAAATTAGGACACATCCCATCCATTGCTTAGTGGGGAGCAGAAGGGCAGTAGAGGCCTGTGCTCTGCATGAAGGTTTGCTGCAGGTGGTTTGCAACAATGTCACCAAAACAATACTGAGGACAGGTTATGCAGGGTGTACACATCTCCTGGGATGTTTGCCTTAGACTGCTTGCATCTTTGGCCTGTGCAAAGCATGGCCATTCAAAGATGCAGAGTGTTAGGTGTGATGCTGGTGTGCATCTGCCACCCAAAATTCATTTGGAAGTGATCCTGCTATGGGGCTGCTTAATGATGCAGTGGAGATCAGAGCTGCTTTGAAAGAGCACTCTCTTCTGAACTTAAAAACACCCCCAAAAATGTAGGGGTAAGGCAGGAGGAGAAAAAAAAAGTCCTTACTTTCTTGGCTAGGAGGTCCTATGTGCTTAGCAACTTCTGTAAAATGAGACTGCTCTTTGTTTCAGTGCCTTAATGTGGATTTACTGCCCAAATTCTTCTATGCAGCTTGATTTGAAGGGGAAGACATGGTACCAGATGAGAGAAGCATTAAACCTATTTTTTTTGTGATATTCAAGCATTGTCAGTTTTCCCTTTTTTTACTCCTCTGAAAAAGGTCATGCTATTCCTAAGAACTGTAAATAGGCAGCTTTGGACTGAGCAGGGAGATAGAGCCAGGAGTTTGATTTCTTTTCAGTGCCTCTAGTTCGTGTTTTCCTGTCGATCTTCAACAACAAGCTTTTGTTATGTGGTGTGCTGCTGTCTCACCATGGATAAGGCCTTAATTTGTGTATATTTTTTATAGCTGTGCATTTTTCAGTTTGCCAAAATGTTTGGAACTACCATCTGATTCTTACACAAATTTCCACTTGCACTGTTGGAAAGAGAGTGCAGATGGCTTCTGAGTTAGAAAATTGCCATACACCCATTTTGCCCTTCAATCTAAAGCCACACTGTCACAAAAACACAGAAGTACAGTGGCAAATCCTCTGTCTTACATACTGTAAAACCACTTAAGGTGAGCTGTTGTGGAGTGAATTTAAGGAAGCAGACATTCTCCCTGTGTGGAGTCTGAAAATCAAGTATTTAATCGACAGAAGCAAGTTTTCTACCCTGGAAGTATTGACATTCTCAATTACAGTGGAAACATCAAAGCTTTCTGCATGAAGTTTCAGCCAGCCCTTGAAACATATGGTGGTATCTTTGTGCTGCTGCTGCTTTACTTTGGTGTATTGGATTTGCACTGGCATCATTTTCTTCCATTAGTTAGGCTTACCCTACTTCACCCTTCCAATTTATTGGAACTTAACTGTTCATTGTCAGCTGACTCAGGAATGCAGAGCCACACTCCACAGCCAACATAAGGCATGAAGTTAATAAATTTAAATGCATGAAGTAGAATAAATTAGAGCTAGTATGTTAATGTTGATAACTTTTACTGCGAAACTCTTTATTACATCTGTCTTGGAGATTTTAATTTTATTTTTAGATGTACTTCATGCACATCATATTGTATATATGCATGATATCACAACTCTTCTTTTTCCTTACAGAGGCCTAATGGGAAAACATGAGGATTTGTAAAAATAAAAGCTTTGCATTCACTGAAATGGAAATTATATAATTTCATCTTCTAGTCAAGATTTTAGCTGAAATTCTCATAAACTATAAGAGAAGAAAAATGGAAAAACATGTTGAGATGTGATTGAAAGAAAACCTCTTTATTTCCTTAGAGTAGATAATTTTTTTTCTTCTCTCCCTCCCCACTTGTATACAGCTAAGAGCAGTATGTGCAGGCAAACCGTCCATAAGCCAACATCTGTTGAGCCTTATGGGAAAAAATGGTCTCAGAGCTGTGTGTGCTTTCACTACATCTATTCATTTTTTGGGGGGCAGAGGGGGGAGTGGGGATGTGAGAAGCTCAGTTACCTACAGAGACATCACCTGAATTTATTGATCTCTCCTTGGCATGGATTGTTATCGATGTGCGTTCCCAGTGCTGCCGTTGAACTTAAGGGAAGCAGGATGAGCACCTTAGCAGATTCTCTTCCACTCTCCTCACCCCTCAAGATCTGTGGTGAGTGGGTATTCAAAATTTCAATTTGTTTTGAAAGAACTGGAGAAGGAGACTGCTATGGTACACCTTCTCTGGAAGGAGTAATAAGATTTTTGGGAAAGATGGTCTAAAACCAGCTGAAAGATTACACTGGCATTTTCTGTTGCCCTTGTAAGACTCTAGAATGACAGGCTGAAAGTTGGCACCCTTGAGGTCTTGGTAGGTGTTCTCCCCAGGTGCTCTGTGGGTCTCTGTTGGATGTCTTATTCAGCCCAGAGTGCAGATTTTGGGGTTGATTGTCAATAAAGACATTGCACAGGACTGGGCCCAATCTTGAGCTTGGAAGATCACCACTTGTGTGCAAGCACAGCAGCCCTATTCTATTGTATAATGTCCAGGGCTCTTGGGCCGCACTGTGGCTTTCTGAAGCCACTCAATCCCTTGTAAAGCTGGTGAGTCTCTTGTGAGCCTTCCTTTAATCCTCTACGTTGGTGCATCTATGCTGGCATGATTTTGCTATCAAGAAATTCAGCCTCTTTTATTTTGTAAAAAGCTGTTGAGCACTTAGGGGAGGAGGGGAAAAACTTGGCCCTTGATGGAGATCTCCTGGCACCTTTGTTCAGCCCCATTCCACCCCCATTTCTTTCCAACACCACCCCAGCTCCTCTGTCTACTCTCCCAAGTTGTGGAAACTGAGGAGGGAAGATGAGATGGAAAATGATAGCTGAAGTTGCATTGAGTGGTCCTGCAAAAGAAGTCCATGTGTTTTGCCAGCACCTCACTTGAATTGCATCTCTGATTAAATGGCTGGTTGTCATGAGGTCACTGCATGTGGCACTGCTCCATGATTTCTGAGGGCTGTTCAGTAGTTTGAGTTCCCACATACAAAAAACTGGCCAAAACACAGTTTTTGTGGGGAAAAAAAAAGTCTAATCATACTTCATATTGGAAAATAAAAGAACTGATACTGATTAAGTATGGATAAATGCAGACGGCAGAAAAAATCCTTTATGAATGGCACAGGATGAAGTAGCCAGAAGTGGTACACCAGCCATTCTGCTGTTAACTTTTCATGGTAGCCAGGGGAACAGTTAGGATTGTAAGGGCATACTGTTCTTTGTCTGTTAGAGAGAAAGGAAGTAATGGAGAGGGTAAATGTTTTCTCTGAAGTTACTCAGCCTTGTGCATGTTCTTACATCCCTGTTTCTCTTTCTGCATTGTGCTTTAGTCTCAAAGCTTTACTTTTTCTTCCTGTTGCAATTTTTCAATTCTATTGTATGTAAAAACCAGGAAAATGTTTAAATATATATCAGATTATATGAAACACACTGTTCGTTATATTTGTAGTTTAGTGATGTGGGGTTTTTTTCCTTAACTTTTTTTTTAGGTCAGGTGGTTGTATTGATAAATTTAAATCAAAATAAAATGGGTAAATAAATCCCCACGTTTTTCAGACTGACTCCTTTCTTCTTCCTTCGCTCCCCAATTCTTTTCCAAAAAAGCAAACATTATTTTACTGACACTCTGTAGAAAAGCAAAGGAAGTGGATAGATATGATCCACAGAGAGAAGAAAGAGGAATTTCTTGCATCTCTTCTTACTCTTTTTATCAGCAATTAAGATGCTTATAAGGTAATAGGAGATTTGAATGAATTTTCCTTTGGCATGAGTGGAAAACTCATGGAAAACAAACTCATGGAAAAATGTATGTGCCTTATGTACAAAATAGGTGTGGATGTTATAATCTTCTACACATACAGAATTTAACATAGCAATTTTCTGGATTTTTAAAAATTTATTTCCTCTCAGATGCCTGGCTCATGCGGAATCTTATAGGAAGGTATTGAAAACTTGGTGGCTGAGTCAGGGCCTGAACTCAGCTCTCTTTGTTCTTAGATAAACAATCAAACTCAAGACTGTCCATCTTTATGCCCCTGTTTGCCTACCCCTCCCCAGCTGGAGGCAAATACCTGTCACTGGCTGCCCAGGTTCTTTCTGTTCCCCATTCCTTTAATAGGTTTGGTGACTACTCACAGGTAGAAAAGAAACCAGATGCCAGAAAAAGTTATCATGTTGCTAAAAGATAAGATGGCTGGAGAACTGTTTGTTCAGATAACTCTGGCTTGAAGTCTAGGTTCTTTAAGACTGATTCCTTGGACAGTAGTTTTGGCCCCTCTGGGGCTTGAAAGTATTTGCATGTGTGTGTATTTTCTGCTGCAATGAAAGTTTTTGCAATACACTTGACTTGCACTTACATAGGAGGCACTTACATAACAAGCAGGTAATAACTAGTTGCTTCTTAGTATGATCTTGAGTCTAAAATGTATTTGTTGTAAAAATAGATAATTTGCCTCCTGTGCATATGGGAAAGGCTTTGAGCCTTTTTCTTGCCTGTGATTTCTAGCTCTGTCATTGTCAACCTTCTTTGTTGTCTGTTGTGTCAACAAAAATTGATCTAATTTATGAAACGCAAAATTATTGCTCTGCTGATACTACTTGAAATGTAAAAAATCCTGTGCCAAAAGAACATAAGTAGAAGCAGAGAGAATGTCTTGCTTGTGTTCGAATACATGGCCCTGATTCATAAAGAAACCTGTTGAGTTTTAATGTCATGCATTAAGTCTTATTGCTTAGTGTGTTTATTTTCTTATGTTTAAACTGTGCTTTTGCTCTACAAATTCTTCATCTGCTCTCTACTGAGAGATGCAAGCATAAGCCCTTAAACGTTCTAGGAGAAGGCTTAGATGTCTACAAGCATCAATGCAACCCTGGATAAGAGTAGTGTACAGGAATTTTTGGCAGAGGAGTGGCAGGAAAACATGAAACTAGAAATCAGATGACATCAGTCTATTTTTGGTTTTGATAAATCAAAGGAAAACAATTTTGATTTGAAACAGACCATAGAACCATGAGCACTTTAAGCAAATTCTGCCTCCATGCCTTAAATCTGCTTTGAGGTTTTTACAAAATTGACTGTGATAAATGTATGCATATAAATTAAAGATAGTACGCAGACCTATGTTTTACAGAATGTTTGTAACTTTGAAGTCCCACAAATCTGAAGATTAAATCTTTTTTGCATTTGATACCGCTCAGCCAGTCTCCTGAGAGTCCTTGGGCTTTGTTTAATGGAATTTTGTAAATGTGAGGCAAGAAGATGTACAGAAGAAAACTGCTTTTCCTCATGAGAGAAGTCCATTTCTATCTTATGTTGCAGAATCTGCAATGTCTCATACCTCGTATGCCTTAGAGGCCACCTCTGTAAATACAATGGTGGTATGCTCTCAGCTCTCTGCAATGTTTTGGGTTAAGGGGGTCTCAGCATTGCATGGGAAGGATTTATTTTACGAGCAATATAAAATGATAGATTTCCCTAGAGTTTTTCCTCGTTATTTTTTTTTTCAGTCTCGGGTGTCATAAATCAAGGCATTTGTGATCATTTACTTTTACTTCTTATTTACTGGTTGCATGCATTTAAAAATATTTTTCAACCACTTTATGTAAGATTGGGGCAGGGCATATCTTGTCAGAAACAGATTAAGTAAACCTCAGAGAAATATTAGACGTCTGAAGAAGCAATACTCCTTCTCTTGAACCCCAGATATCTTACTTCCTTTCCTTTGTGTTTTTAGTTTTGAAGTACAATTAAGAAATATTTATATATTACAAGTTGATACCTGCAACGTTTTTTGTTTCTTGCATTAATACCTAAAGGGGATTTTCAAAGAGAGTTGGAGAGGGATTTTTTCCAAGGATGATAGGACAGGGAGGAAGGGCTTTAAATTGAAGGAGGGTAGTTTAGATTAGATAGAAGTTCTTGACTGTGAGGGTGGTGAGGCACAAAAACAGGTTGCCCAGGGAACCTGTGGATGCCCCATGCCTGGAAATGTTCAAGACCAGGTTGGATGGAACTCTAAGCAACTTGATCTAGTGAAAGATGTCCCTGCCTATGGTAAGGGAGTTGGAACAAGATGATCTTTGAGGTCCCTTCTGGCCCAAACCATTCTGTGATTCTTCGAAGCTACTGTGACCCCTGGATACTTTTCTGCTGATATTTCAAGAAACAATATTGGATTCTCTGTGGGAGACAGATGTTTAGCCAGCATTGGTATTTTAATATAAATTCCATCTAGTGCTTTAGCTCCCATTATTAATTGCATGGGGTATCCCTGCACAGTGAGAGGCAAAACCTGCTCTGCTTTCTCTGCAGGCAGAGTCCAGCACCACTGAAGTGGTGACCAGATTTTAGCAAGGTCCCTTGCCTGGCAGGAGCTGACCTGGCTGAATGATGCCTCTGCTTATTGCGCCGGCTGTGCAGTTCTCAGGGTGGCAGGGGCTAGAATTATGCCGAGTTAGGGAAACATGCTTAGAGATAATTATAAGCCAAGTTTAAAAGTAGGCTGGTAAGGGTTCTGGTCAGGTGGAACCCACATCTGTGTTTTTTTCTGGCAGCTGTGGGCATCAGGAAAGCAAATCCCTTTTCCCAGATTGTTCTTCGGACACTCCCTCAGCAGTAACTGTCCTAGAGAGAAAGAGAAATCCTGAAGCCTTAGCACCACACACGCTGACAGGGAGCTGCCCTAAAACATGCCTCAGCCCAAAACTGCCCCTTCCCAGGATGCTCACCACGATCTGACCAGCTGTTGTCCCTTACCTTACTTGAAATTGGCTCCCCCTTGCCCTCTGTTCTTTTCTCCTCTGTGCTCCTTTCTTCTTTTGTAAAAAAGCAGATGTCTACTTCTGAGGTACACCTAAAAGGTCCCTGGTATTACCAAATACCTTCTCTAGGTGATAGGAGGGAATTGTAAGTTTTTGTTTTTTTTAATGACAGAGACAGTGTTTCTTCTTCTAAAAGTGTTTTTCCACTGATTTATTTTCCTCAGTATCTCCCTCCTTTGTGCAAGTCCCAGGAACTTAGGGACAGACTCAAAATGCAGTTTCTCTCACAATGTTTCCATTGTTCTCTTTCTACTGACACCAAAATAACTCAGAATGACTCAATTATTTGCCATGGAATTAATTAATGCCCCTATGTGCAGTGTAACTTAGCAATGGAAGAAAATATGGATACTAAAAATGGGGCCAAGAGCTTCTTTATGACAGGAGAACAAATGCTTTAAGCTGGCTATTCTGGTCTGAGATGAAGAGCTACGGTTTGTCTTACCTTTGGAAAAGAGTCTAATAAAAACATCTGTGAGGAAATATTGTGTGACACTTGAAATACTTGCATACCAAACTACTTGAAAGTATTCTTATTACCAGAGATTCCAAGTACCTTTCTCTTCCTAGTTTCAGCTTTTTGCCTTTGAAGATATCTAAAAGAATGGAAAAACATTAGTAAAGTTCCTTTTCATCTCATCTCCTTTCCAGTCATAATAATCTGCTACTTTGAAAGTTTGGTTTCATGAATCATTAGAGAAACATAAATACTTCATTCCAGAGGTATAAAGAATATGTTAGTAAATGGATACAGAGAAGCTTGCTGCCCAAAGCCTTTTTTCCCCCTCTTTTTAAAATTAGTTTTGTTCAGCATCTTTTCATCTAGAATTTTCCAGGAGGTTTCTTTGCCTATGGCCAGCTGACAAAACTATAACTAATCTTAAAATAGTTTATACAGGAAAAGATGGCAAAGGGGACACAAAGGAACAGCTCTGTGGGTGCCCCCATTCCATACACCTTGACTGGTTGAGCCTGGCAGGAGTTTTGCTGCACTGGTTTGGCTGTCCAAAGCAGGCAGAAACTGTATTTTGCTTGATGTATACTTTAGTGAGGCTACAACGTAGCCTAATAATTAACTGCATTCTCTCTTACTTACAGAAGGAAGAGCTTTTCTTCTTTCTGTAGGTTTTCTGATTTAGGTTTTTCTAAACCTAAATCCACTGAAATTTGACTGTAGGCCCCTGATTAATGTGCTGAGGAAAAGCACACAGTTTGTTGTGCCTCAGAGAAAGTGCACCTACCTCTCTTGTGAATGGCAAGTCCAAAAGGAATCCATGAGGTGCTTCCTGGAAAATATGGTACAGAAGAAAAAGGTTTGCATTTAAAAACCAAGGAAATAATTAATAAAGCTATTTTGACTTTATCTAATTTGCATTTTAATACACAAACATTTACAACAATGACAGACTGGAAGGAAACAGTTACTGAGAAGAGCCAAAGGGAAGGGCATTGCTAAATACTTACTGTACAGTTTAAAATGAACTATCTGTTATCTATATGTAGGATTTCACAAGTTCATCATGGTATATAGAAAAATAATAGCTGTGAGTCACAACCAGGAAAATAGCAAAATAGAGCCTGTATGGATAACTGTGGCATTGGAGTCCCTGGGCTAGCAAGGATAGCTTGGATTCAATCTACACAGGGACTCTCAGCCAATACAATTCAGTTCTAAATGCAGATGTATCACTGGCCTGAGAGCTGGACTGGGCTAAGACCTCAACCAATCACATGTGCAATTGGAGCTCCTATAAAAGAAGCTGGAGGATTAAACTCGAGGCTGTTTGGCTGCATAAAACTTTGCTCTGTGCGTGTGTTGTCCTTGTCTCCGACCACCCACCCCATGGAACACGTGGATATTAACATGATAGATGGTAATCCATGGTTTTCTCTCTAGCAGGACCACAAGGTCTGTGTTGCAGATAGAGATACTCTGGTGACTGTGCTTGTCCATCAAATCAAGTAATTTGAGATGTGGTGAGCGAACGAAAGGAGGCACATCAACTCTAAACTAGGATGTGAGAATAATGAGAGAGGGTGAATGAAGTTGTGGGAGTTGATTCTTGCCTATTTTCCTAACCATAAGTAGAGGGGCTACTAAAATATTCTCTACTCTGACTTCAGCAGGTACTCCCTTTATAAACATCTTGATGATAAAATATTTGTAAATCTTTTTAAAGTGGTGAGTAAATTTCTGCCTGAAATCTGTCTCTGAATTAAAGCCTCAATACCTGAGCAATTAGAAAAACATAAATCAAAACTGAATTTTGAACTGTTACGGAGTTTCAGCTTGGGTTTGTTTGCTCTGTATTTCTTCTTTAGCTGTTCAACAAGAGCTTTCAGCTTTTTGCAAGTACACAGATATCTCACAATAAGGAGTGGATAGAGTTGGGCTCTTTGTACTCACTTGGCAAAAAAGAAACAGAAGAAGGAGAGGTAAAAAAAAAATCTCCATTTTGAAAAGAACAAAGGACATATAGTTATCAGTCAGTTTCTGATTTAAAAACATCTGTTGAATATAGAATTGATTTCAGCAGCGTATTTATTCTCTTTGCCTTGCAGTGCTCACTTGAGAGAGGGGCTAGATTACCTGTATCATTAATATCTGCTAGGCTCTTAATTGTTCCTCTTCTAGCAGATGTCTAGCTTGATTGCTTTTGCAATTCTTTGGTGCATACCTCCAGAAGAAGAGTATTTTGTAAGGCTTTGTTGCAGTGTTGAAGAGCAATTGAATTTTAAAGTTTTCTGAAGGGGAAGGCGGGCTGGAGTATTGAGGTGTGTATGACTGAATGCTGCCCTTTAGCTTTCATCAACTTGCGTGCAAGGATAATGAAAAGAGAAAGCTGTAGAAATGTATTTGCTCTATTTGTGGACATATGTGTTTTTTCTTCTCTCAGAGATGTGCTTCTTTGCTCTTGAAGCAAGCTGGACTACTTTTATTACTGAAAAAGTAGGCTTTGTTTTATGTTCTAATGTACTGTGCACATTACTAAGGAGTCCATTACTAGCTCTGTTCTGGAGAGTGCCTGCTTAACATGGAGATGAAGCTGGGAAAGCTGTGTGTAAATAAAGAAGTATGCTGGTCTTGTGATAAGATTTGGTTTGATTCAGTTCCTCATGCATAGGAAACCCACAAAATGTCTCTAGTGTGAACCTGCCTCCAAAGAGAGGGGAGAAGAACAAGGGTTTTACCCTTGGCCTACAGGGAATTGAGAAAGTAGGATTTTATTCTGATTGAGACACGTGTCTCCTGCACCTCTAGAGTGGATTCTGTAATCCTGTACTGTCTTTGGAAAAGGCAGCTGTGTTTTTCTCTTACCCTTGTTCCTTGGGTTTTGAGGCAGGGCTCCTGTAGCCCCAGAAGGTGTGGACAGCCCCAGCTCAGGTGGGAGGCAAGTGCCCTGTCCTTCCCTGCTCCTGCCAGCTCTCATGTGCTGAGGTTTGCAAGCACCAAGGACTCTGGGTCTGCAGCTGCTTCTTCTGGTTGGGAAGCTGCTTTTTTTTTTCCCTGTAAATCTATTTTGTTGGTACGAGTAATTTCTTCAAAGGCCCAAGAACAGGCCTAGCATTGGCAAAGTTTGTGGCTATTAAGAGACTTCAGAACAGTACCTCTTTCTGTTTTCCAGGGCAAGGTCTTCTGGTCAAGTTGTCTATGCTGGCATGTGAAGTGCTGTGTGAGGCTGTTTCTGGTCTCCTTCAGCTGGGATTGCTCCAGCTGTAACACCTGCAGAACAACAGGCAGCTGGCTTCTTTTACCACTCCAATTAGCCCTTTCATGTATGGGCATTTGTAAGCTAATAACTGAATTGAATTTCTGATGGTCTGCCTGTTCAAGGGAAGAAAAAAAACCCAGATCTTTCATAACTATAGCTGTTGGTTTGGTTGTTTAAGCCTTTATTTGGAGAAACTTCTAAATTTTCTCTCCAACTTTCATGCAAGAGACTTGTGGTTGTGATTTTCTTCCAGTATGAAAGACAAGAAAGGGAGTAAGAGGCACTTCCCAGAAATATTATCATTAAATATAAGTCACAAAGAAAAATAGAAGGAAGTAACCCCATGAATGAACCCTGATTATTATTTTCTACCTACTGAGATACACAGTTTTTTCCTTCTACTTCTCTGATACTGTCTTTCACATGACAAAGTTAAAATACTTGTACTCTCTAGTAAAAGCACTTTATACCTGCCAGAATCACTGCCATTAAAGTAATTTACATTCAGTTACTAAACCAAAGCAGTTATGTCATCAAAAGTGCAGTGAGATTGCTGTAACTGCATCTAAACAAGAGTTGTTGATAATATAGGAATATTGCAAAAAAAAATTCTATCTCTAATCAACACTTACATAGACAGGAATTTCCTAAGTTGACCTGAACTGGAACTACCCTGTGTGCATGTGACTTTATGTCTGTTTGTCTACCTACATTCATATAGAAAGGTACACATTATTTTCTGTCAAAAATCGATGACCAAGCTGCTGCTTTCAATAACATAACATAATTTACTTAAAAAACCAAAACCAACAACAACAACAAAAACAAATCAACCCAAAACAAACCAAAAAACCCAAACAAACAAAACAACGGCAGAAAACCCACAAAACAAAAAAAACACCCCAAAAACCCCAAAAAAACAGACAAACCAAGAAAACAAAAGAAGGTCAAAAAGACACTTTGCCATCAGTGCCATCAGTGTGCCTGCTTGGCCTAATCTTACCTAGAAGTTAAATGCTGGGCTCTACTAATTAGGATAAAGCAAGAATAATTTGCAGGAGTAAGTCAAGTATCATTTATCTTAGGAAGGCTAGATATGCATTTCAAAGTGTCTCTTAGCTTATAGAAGGGGCCCAAATAACCTTTTAATGGTGAATGTCAGGTGTGATATATTTCCTTCCACCTAACATTTTTGTGTATTCAGTCAATATAAAGAGTGAGACTTCGAGTTGTTAATGCCAAACTCATTGAACTGTGCAGAGTCCCATCAGCTTCTTGTGCTCTGCCTGTGTGGTGATATGGACTTCCACAAAGTGTGTAACAAGCCAGCCCCCTGTTCTTCAGAATTTAGTGCCTGTTCAAACACCCAGTGCTTGTATTTGCTGCTCTTTCCCCTTCTGCAGGAAGGACCCCCCCCCCTCTGCAAGCTTCCAGTTCTTCCTCCGAAGGAACTGAGCAGTCCATAGTTTCACTGGCCCTGGGACCAGCTTTCTTCTGAAGTTACTGGAAATCTACTTATTTCTGATTTACTCTAACACTGGTAGTAGATCCAGCAGCCAGTTGAAAGCTATCTGTGAGCTTTGGGTCACAGCGGGTCTCTATTGACCAGAAAAAAACATTTGGAGTGTTTGGTCTCTGTTTCATTTACTGATTTGAAGTCTGTGCTGCTTTGTGTTTTCTCACTAGGTGTGACAGTCACTCATGAATGCCTTTTATATCTTGTGGCAGAAGCCATGCAGCACCTTGTTTTGTGAGCTTAAAAGACTTTGCAGCAAAAGTCTTTACAATTCTTTGTGCTGTGGCTGTGAACATTGTGAATTTAGGAACATTTTGTTCAAAGGCCAGGGCATATGCTAACCCTGCAGAGGTTGGGTTTAAAGGCACAGTGTTTGTTACCCCAGGCACTGAAAGGAATTTTGTGGCACTGTGTTCTCATGGGATTTTGTATTTGTTCATTTTTATCAAAATTTTTATCTTTTTTACATATAAATTGAGGTAGATTTTACAATACCTGCTAACATTTCTGACTGTGTTAGCCTTAGATTTTGAAAATTATTTTGCTTCAGTTTGCTTGTTTCTTGGTAGAAATCATTGAGCTCAGAGAACAAAAGGAATAGAACAACTGCTGAACAGAAAATTTATGAACAGAAATTCAGTCCAAGTTGTTTTACTCGATTGATGATGAAATTATCTATGAATGTATATTTTCACTATATGACCAGTTTTATATATGGCTCAATAATATTCATCATAGAAAATCTGTTCTGTTCCCCCTTGTCAGCTGCTGAATAAATTACTAGGGAATAATTTTTTTGTTATTCAGACGGATCTATTCTGCACAGGGGTGTCTGTGTACTACTGTCACCAAATAATCCATTTTGTTTCTTTGTATCCAGTGTAGGTATGTGCTTCTGAAGTCTCAAAGAATTTGATCCCCTGTCTTTGTGAAATCTACATTTTGATGTTATGAAGGAGAAAAACATGTCTCTTTAGAAAATTCTGCTTCAAAATAATGTATAATCTTAAGCTAAATCTTCACAACAGACACTTTCAATGTGTCTTACATACATTGAAAACAATATTTGATTTCTAAATGTCCACTGTAGAAATACATTGAGAGTTGATTAAAATACTTTCAAAAACATGTTGCTTGACAAACACATTACACTGGTGACAGTCTTTTTGAAAACTACGTTTCAATGCTTTGATAAAAAGGCTTTGAAGTATGACACATTTTCCTCCTGTCAGTAGTCAGAAATCTGAATAAACTGCGATGGATTGCATAGTTCAAGGGAATGAATATATAAGAGAAGTTCTTAGCTTGCAACTTTGGCTATTTGATACTCAGTCAGAACTGTTTTACAACTATAAGTGCAAAAGCAGGAGTGAAAAACTCTGGACCTGCACATAAATATAGATATGTATATGTAACTAGATATTTTGGATCACCTCAAAAAAATCTATAAAGTCTGATACTTTGCATCTTCTATGAAACATTATATAGATGCTTTATTCTATGTCCTTCTGAAATCAGTTATAGTCCATAGTAAATAGCTATGGGCATTGTTATAAAAATCCAATTTATCATAGTTTGTTTGCAATACTGACATAAAATTACTTAGGATGTTTTAGAGAGAAGATATTTAGGATGAATATGTTTGGCTGTCTGTATGTTATATGAAGGATACTGTGCATTCAGTCACAAGGTGACAGGTTGCCATTCTATATTCAGGGGCAAAAGAACGGCAATATTTTTGGTTGTTAATTATTGTCATTAGCAAGTTTAACCAAGGGGTTATGCATTGGTCATAAAACTCCAGTAAAGTAAGACTCAAGTGGCTTGTTCATGTCACCAGAATGCCAAGATTAATATGGTACAAAGGATCAGCCATCATATATTATATATCTACAGACAGTGCACATTTTTCTCCCACTGTACTTCGGGAGTGAGACTTCTCTAGATGACAGTTATGGAAAGTCTGAAGTGTCTGGAATGTGCAAAAATAGAAAGTTCTGAATGCACTTAATAAAAGTTTAATTTGTGAGTTATATGAGCATAGAAATAACTACTGGTGTGTGAAACTCAAAGGTGCATAAGTTCAGGCAAAGTTTTATATATGAACTTCTTACAGATTTCATTCTTTCTTGTGGTATAGGTTTTATATCTCTTTTATTCCTCTTTCCTTACCGAGTTTTTCCATTTTTAATGCATAAATTATTCTGCTTGTTTACAGCAGAATTTAAACCACTTTTCTATTAGTGTTTTAAACAGTTTATCTTTTATACCAGTATGCTCTCATGGTGTGGAGGTGTAATGTGTTTTGCTAGTCTTTTTTTTTTCTAATTGTTTTCTTTCTTCTTTTTCTTGTTATGGACTTTGGGAAGGGTGTCCTGTACAGATCTTATGTCTTTCTCTAACTTGATTGCACTGTTTCTGACTTAATTATTTCCCAGACCTTCCTTTTGCTGTGCAGGATTTTATTACAGGGTCTTTGCAGGCCTGCCAGGACTCAGCAAGAACTTCCTGTGAGTTTTGGCTTGACTTGCTCTCACAGTAGGGAAATCTTATCAATCACTGTTCAGCCTAAGTCTTGATGATTAGTGTGGGGATCTTACATATATATAAAGCTTAAAGAAAAGATGTTGATGTAAGTAATACTCAGTGGTTTGTATGGTTCCCTAATTTCTCTCAGAGGCTCCCATGTCAGTGAGCATTGTATTTATAGACAGGCAGAACCAAATCTTGGTAAGTAGCAGTGAGCAAGTACTAAAGAGTAAAGTGAGGGATTATTACTATAGCAGTATTCTGAAGATAAGTAGGAAGCAGATGGACTTGGGTAAAAAACCAGAATTTTGTCATATATCTGTTATACAGGCATCGTTAAAATTGTCTTTTTTTTTTTTTTTTCTGGGTACTGAAGTTCTTTTGCATAGCTTGCCCATTATTTAGAGGTATTGTGCAAGTGAGGGATTGGGAATACCTTGCTGACAAGCATCAGCTAAAAGTAACTCTTATATCTAAACTCCACAGGAAACATATCCTTGTATCTTCAAGTTGTGATTGAAGAGTCATAGACAGAGCAGCTGTTTGCTAAAAGTGCATTGTATTTTCTCTGGTGTGAGCAGCAAATCAAAATTTTAAGAGAGGCAGTTTCTCTTCCCATTGGACCTGATTTTGATCTTTGCCCCAGTGTATGCTCGGAGTAACAGAAAGATGCTCTTCCTTTGCACTGAATATGAAAGTAGAAAAAGTGAAGAAAACTGTGTTTGCTGGATCTGAGAAGGTAATTCTCTGACCTCAGTTACAACTTATTTCTTATCAGACTTCATTATAATTCCTCAAGACAGTGTTGGGACAGTGCAGTTCTACTGTTCAAAGTCATACCTTTCTCAGATCATGACTGACTCAATCTATATATATGTGTAAGCACCAGTGTCCCCTGACTTCAGTTTCTCTGCTGACTGTACCATAAGAAAAGTTTTATCAGCTCTTCAACACTTTTAAAAACTGTAGGACTTGCTCTAGGTTCAGAGCCTAATTCCTTTCCAGTGCAAGTGTGGCCTGGCCTAACTCCCAAGATATAAAAGGCAGTGTGCTCATGTGGCAGGCTGTACTAGTTTGATGAAGTTAAAAGAGAAGGCAGAAAGTAAGAACTCAGCTTTTGTGTAGGGACTGAAAAGATAGGGAAAGTTCTGGTAGATGTATGGAAAGATGAGAAATCATATCCAAGAGATATGCTGTCTTGGGGGATACAGTGACCCAGATCAAGATAATCTGAGGAGGAGGTGAGTAAGAAAGAGTAAGAGTTTATTAGCCCAAGGTGGTGGATCCTTCTATTTCTTTCCATAGAACAGGTGCCAGCAGTAGGTGCCCCCAAAATGGATGGTTGGTAACTCAGCACTCAAGGGATGCTTTCCTCATGCATCTAGAAAATTATAATGCCTTTCATGGTCTGTTATGTTATATACATGGAATTTAAAATCTTTTATATATACTGCTGAAAATGTCCTTTATGGCTGTAGTTTTTGATGTATAGTACAGGAAACAACATCTAAAGGTGCAGTTTGGAAGAGGCTCCATCTGTCCTTTGTTTCCTATGATTATTGTGCTCTTTCAAGTCTCACTTGCCTCACTTGAACTCTGCATGTCAGCTGGACTGGCAGAGAAGTCATTTGAAACTGAAAAAAAGAGCAAATGCACTGTTAATAGTTAGGAGGGGAAAGAAGTCAGAAAATCCATTAATGTTCATGAGAAAATACAAGGCAAGGAAATTTATGGAATAAGAAAAAACTAGGATAGAATCTTCATATATTGTGTCAAGGTAGAAATAATTAAACTCACTTTCACACTGTTTCAAGAGGTGGAGTCAGGGATGAGTGACACAAAATAACTAAAGATATTATGTAAAAAATTCATCTTTATTTAAAAACTAAGAACACTGGGAAATTGGCAAGGTAGAGGGACAGCTTTGAGGCATACTTGAATTTTGTAACATTTTTGGAGTATTACTTGATTATTTTCCCCTATCTTTGATTAACAGGAAAAAGCTGTGAAGCATAAGAATTATTTGGGAGAATGGCTTCTAAAGGTCTGATAAAAACAGCAACTCTGTAACTAACTCTGATTGTTCAGACTGTCTAATTTTGATGTGATGAAAATTTGTTCCTTGTCAATTACCTTTTTCTGCTCTGACTTTCTTTTCTTTCTATCCTAGATTATGGACTTGTTGGCAGTGATGGTTGAAAATTTTTCACCATTCTGTGAGCAGTTTTTACCTTGTTACTGGCATGAAGAAAGGTTTTTGAGGGGTAATATTAAGCCAAAACAAGTTGTTCTAAGTCTACTTCTTTTTTTTTTATTTTCCTTTTCTTTTCCTCCTTCCTTAACTTAGGACTTTTGACGGTCTGCACTCTAGGTTCTATTTATTCCATCTACATTTATGATTTTGGTTTTGATGTCTGAAGGGCACGATCATAATCAAATACAGTCCAATACAGTCCAAGTAATTATTCTGACTATACTGCAAGATATTTTTTTTTCCAGAGCACTGTGGATCTAGGATTAACACTCCCCCTAAACACTTTCATCTAAAATCCTCTCTGTTTCAAGGACAGTTATGTTGAATATAAGCTGCTGAATATAGGCTTCCTCTCTTAAAATGGGAGATTTGTCTGTATGCTGACAGACTGGACTTGTGCTTGTTTGAAAGGCTGTTGTTTTTCCTGTTCTTTAAGGTCCAACTAGACACGTTAAATTTTGCAATCTTTGCTGCTTTGACCATTCACAAGGGAAGTCCTTGGGCAAGAAAGAAAATAATGAAACTGGATCTTTACGGCACATGGAAGCCTGGACTTGTGAGCTGTGCTTCTTTACGGATGGTGCCCTTAGAAAACCTTAGAGAGGTTTTCATGCGTGCAGGTTCATGTACTTGTGAATGCATTTGAGAGCTACCAGGCCACATAAAAAGTAACAAAATACGTTGTGAAATACCACAAACTGTTTTAAAACGCTGTGAAGTTTTTTTTTCAGATATTGCTGGCAGTACATGAAGCTACTGTACAGGAAAAATGAGAACATGTGAATAGGTGTTGATATAAATGTTTACAGATTTATGTATCTAATTATATAATTATTATCTATGTCTCTTGACTCAATAACAAACCATACTTAATAAACTAAAGGCTATAATATTAAGATAAATACTTCCTTTTTTCATATTTACAGCAAAATTGAATAAGCTGTTCATTAGCATTGCCCCACAGAAATTCAAAATGTTTCATAGAATACACAGCATGGACATTAAAATTAAGAGTCTTGGCAAATCTCCTATTGAAATCAGTGCTAATAATAGATACTATACTAGGGAAAACTGTTAAGAACTTGAGAAACTAAACTTTTCTTGAAAGCAGTCACAACTTCTGAAATATTACTGAATTTTGTGTTCAGGAGGTTTTAAAAAGTGCAGTGGAAATGGGGGTTGGCTGTCTGTTTGAAGCATCCATTAGGACTGCATGTTCTGAAGTGCCCCTCAAGCCAACTGTGCTCCACACAGGGAAGGTAACAAGTTGTGAAAATTTTACTCACAGGTAAAGAGCAATGTGTGCTTGGATATTCTATTGGAAAGGATGTGTTGTTTTGTTTTGGGGTTTTTTAATTGTTAGTTTTCATTTCCAGTATATATTTTGTCCTCCTGGTTCAGTGCAGGGTACTTTTTTTTTCAACCAGAGATGAATGCTAGAACTGCAGTAGTAGTAGTACTTTAATTGGCACATCCTATTGACTCTCACACACTCCTTGTCTTTGGGGTGTCTGAAGATGCATATAACCACAGAATTACTGGGGTGGGGAGGAACTACGAGATCACCTATCCTAGCACTCCTGCTGAAGCAGATTCACTTAGAGCAGGATCACATCCAGGTGGGTTTTGGATATCTCCAGATAGCGGCAGGATGAGAGTCAGAGATGACTCTAAATGCTTGTCCTCAAACTGATAGTTCTAAAACACAATGCAAGCCTTCACAACAATATGCTTCCTTTGAATAATGGAGAAGTCTGGCTTTATGAAAAATACCTAGATTCAAAAAAACAATTACAAAAAATTACAGAATAATCTTTATTCACTGTAGTCTGCTAGATAAGAAAGAAAATGACAGGAGCATAATATGAAGTTCTATTTCCTGACAACCAAATCATAAACTCTCATCCCACTGGGCACACAAATACACAGTTTGGAGGAAGATATACAGGTGAGGACTGTACATTGCATCCTGTTCCTTCCCACCAGGGGAGCTGAGTGTATTTAAGGGCCTCATCTCTGTGAGTTACTAATGTGGGCAGGAATGGTGAAATGCTGCAAAGCACTCTTTATGATCTCTGTCTCCATTTCTAATGGTGGTTAGCTTCTGTGGCCATGTTGGCTTATTTAGAAAGCATTTCTGTATCTGCTCTCTGCACAGCTGGATGTAGTGATCCCTGCTGAGCAAACTGTCATTGTTTTCCATTAGTGAAATGCTGCTGTTTGTGATAATTAGGGAGGGGTGGAAATATCCCAAACTCCCGAGAGACATTGTCAGATACTTGCAATAAACTGTGTGGGTTTCAGTTTTTTATTGAAGGCTCTCAGAGGAAGCCTTGTTATAAGCAATCTTTGGAGAATTAAGTATGAGAATAAGTAATCTTTAGAGAACTAGCATAAACACCTCCAAATCTGAGATTATGGGTGTCTGGACCAGACAGCCTGAGTTCATGGATCTGTGCAGAAGTGTGGTGCTGACAACAGATTACACATGTGATGACCATAACTCTCCTGGGGTTGCAGGGGTTGCTATGTATATATATATATATATATATATACATGTACATACGCAGGGCATTCATACCAAACTGATTGTGATCTCAATTAGTTTTCTTTCAGACAGATCTCTGTAACTGGATCCCTTGCTTTCTGTGAACATTCAAACCATTTACACATGTAAGCTGTGAAGTCGAAAGTATTGCATCAGTAACTTGCTAAAAAAAAAAAAAAAATTTGCTTGTGGAGAGGCTGTGTATTGGTAACACTTGGAGGTAATATTGAAGCTGAAAACTAATGTTATAATTCAGCCCTAGCAGTTGTTTACATTTCCAGAGGGCAGTGAAGGAAAATAAACCCGATGTTCATATCAATGTTCATTATACTATAGTTAGAACAACACAGTGGTCAAAGACAATAAGAAGTACATATAATTTATTCTTTTTAGTACTTTTCTCATCCCCTCAAGTTTATAATTTTCCCAATAGCTACATATTGGAGCAGTGGAGAAGTGAGGTGACAACTGTTTCTTCTGTGTAAAGTGTCTTTTTAGATTTTTGACTACTTTTTTATTATTATTGTTATTTTATGGTGACCAATTTTTTTTATAGCATTGCTGAGATTCCTGCTGCCTTCATTTGGTACTGAAGATGTGAAACACTTCAGAAACCAGTTTTAATTCAAAATGAGACTATTGTCTCTGAAAGCATTAGCTCAGGAGAGAACTTAGTCAAAATAATGTGACACTTTCTATTTCTCCACTCTTGCTAAAACTTAAATTGAGAATCTACTTTCTCAGTGACCTCTCACTTTTCAAAAGCTTACAGCCTCAGTTCCCTGCCTAACTATCCCACATTACAAGTTATGGCTGGAATGGTTACTTCTGTAGTAAAATATTCTTGAAATGTAAGTGTCTTGCTCAATGTCATGTTCAGGGAAGCATGAAAATTGTAATAAGAAAAAGATTTGCTTTGTATTCTTTACATTTACAGTTTCAAATTCCAATTATATAAAAAAAGACATTGCTAAAATAGAAACAAATATCAAGTTATCTGCAGTGTCTTGTTTAAGTTTATGACAAATGACTTTTTTGAAAAATGTATTTTCTCAACCCTCAGAAGCTTTACTCAGTGGGAAAGGGTAAATACTGAATAAGTTCTTGTGATGCAGACAATTAGAATTGCTTCTGAAAAAGCTTGCCTCTGCTTCTCTCTTGCTCAACCACATGTTTTAACAGAACTGGAGTAATAATCATGGGAAAGAGAAGAATGAGATGTGAGAATCTTGAAGAGTAGCAGTTTGCAGTGCAAGTTAGACAAAACCTGAAGTTTCTTCTTTCTGTCTTTTCCTTGGTCAGTGTGATGTGGAATTTACTGGAGAGTGTTGAGTATTTTTCTCAATCATTAAATGTGGGTTGCTGTGGATTCCTGAGTTTGATACATACAAACTTTTTCCTTCTGTCCTTATTCTGAGGTGACAAAGACCTCATTTCTGCGACTGGCTGTCCTTCTTATGGAGCTTTTTTGGCACACCCAGCAGAAGCTCTTTGTCATTTACTGGTGTAGGCAGCATATTTTGTGCCTAAAGGATTCTCACAATTTCCTTTTTTAATACATGTAGAACCATTATGTGGGCAGACTTGTCTTCTTTTGATGTTCACAGATTGTCCTCAAGATGATAGCCCTTTTTCACCTGTTGGAAAAAGTGTTTGCTTTTCCCAAGAAGCCGCCTTGTAGCTTCTTATCTGAAGGAGCTATCAGGACCTAATTATTCAGAGAAAGAACAAAGGAAACATGGAATTATTGTGAAACAACATCCTTTTCTTGCACTACTGCTAGCAATGCAGAATGAATCACAGACTTAGTGAAAACATTTGAGAACTAATGCCAAAAACTGGTAAGAGATAAGAGAGGTGAAAGACTCATAACAAAGACAGGCAACCATGGGCACAGTATATAATTCAGCAGGAACTCATCCAGACACAATTACAGCAGGAATTGCAATGCAGCCTGGTGTCACAGGAAAATAAAAATCTTAGAGTGGTGCAAGTAATGGATTTCTTTAGTCTAGTGACCAAAATTAAGCATCGTGTTTGTGTGTGGGAGAAGGGCTCACACTCAATGTGCAAGGCTTTGCTGCTGTGATTCCAGAAAAAGCTTGGTACAAAACTCAAATAATTGTCTTTTGAAGGTATTTAAACCCTTAAAAGTTAGGTGAGTTTCAAAATGGATGTGCTATTCCACTTTTAAATCATCAAAATACTTCCATTTCCCATCCTTCCTGCCTGAAAGTATCAAATTTGCAGATTCTTGTCTTGGGGTGTAATAGAGGCTGGAAATACCAAAAAGGATTTCTGGTATTGCATAAATTCACAGAATTAATAGTTTATCCTGTTTATAATGATTTTTTCACCCCCACAAAAATTTCAGTGATTCATGGCAAATAACTCATCAAACATTTCTATCAATACATGTTTGTTACAAAAAAAAACAAACAAACAAAAAACCAAACCAAACCAAAAACAACCAACCAAAAAAATCCCAACAAAACACAACAAACTTGTGATGATTATATTGAACATGTAATAATTTGGTTTTCCATTTGAAACATCACAAAGATTCCTCTCAGAAGATTGCATTTTTTAATCAATATGAAACAGGTTTATAATGACTACCTTCTCTTTCATTAAGCATGTGTCTTCATGGGCAAAATTACTGCTTGTAGAATTGCATGCACACATAAACAGGAAGTGTTCTGTAATAGGACAATGCTAAAATTTGACAAACAGTGTATGCATTCTTGCCTGTGCAGTTTTGTTTAATGTGTAGGGTAGTTATTTGTGACCTTGTAAGTAATAAGGTTCCCATGAAGATCCTGAAACTAGTTCCTTATTTCAAGGGCAGGGAGGCTTTTGCAGACAGCCAAAGCTTCTTGTTGTCTGCAAGCATTCCCAACTTTTTAGAGATGCTCTGAGATTTCCAGTATTTTCTTAGGAGAGAATATGTGTTGTTACTCTGGCAGCAGTGTGAACTTGAGCTAATGATGTCCATGTATTATTATTTTTGATACACTGGGAAAGGCAAGTGAGGGAAGCAAAATGCCTAATAGTCTTAGAAGTCTTGAGTCATTCCTTTTTCTTGCACTGCTGAAGAAGCTCTGGGAGTGCCTTGGGGCTGGGGAGGAAGGGCAGCCTGGACAGAAAAGACACTGGAACAGAAAGAGCAATCACACACCAAAGACAGTTTTCTTTGCCATACAGCTTTATACCTATCAGGCTCCTTGTCTCTGGGTGCTTGCCTCAGACTAGGAAACTAGTCTGAGGCAAGGTGTAGGTGAGGAGAAGGTGTGATGCAGCAGCACTGCTGAGATGTTTTCATCTCCATTTGCTGTCACCCAGCTACAGCCTGTGGAAACATCAGAACACTGCTGTGAAGGGAGGAGCTTTCACCTGGGACACTGACACTCCACACTCTGTATCTCTACACTGGCAAAACAACCTCTTGAAACTGTTCTCCCCTATGGATGTCTTACTTGCTGTTAGACTATCTGTGCTATTGAGAACATTTTTACTTTTAGCCCCAGAAGAAAATCTAGTGGTTATGGGGTTTGGTTGCCTTTAGTAATGTTTTCAACCTCTAAGAAATGTGCGGGGAGAAAGAAAATGTCACATCCACGTTGTGCAGCTGGGCTCAGGTCTTATATTCTAGGAAGCTTGGAAGAGGAGCATAATACATTGATTTTGTATGTGCATGGGATTTGGAATGTCACAATGTTTTCTTGTGACGTGAAATGTGGTTCATTAAAATATTTCTCAATGCATTTATTTTTCCTTTAACAATGATGTGGTGGAGCTTACCTCCCAGGTACAATAAAGAGGAATCAAACCAGAAAGTATTATAAAAATAAATGCAAATAAATTAGAGGACAAAGCAGCTTATAGTAGCCTGGAATTTTAGGTCAAATGGGTTTGACAGGGTGTTGAACAAACTAAATTGCTGGTATGAGATTCAGTGAGGTTTTGAGTCCCATTTTTATCGTTTCTTAGCTGTGGCTCTAGTATAATTTGCTTTCTTATGCTAAAAAAGAAGTTTGACTCCTTTTTCTTGTAAAAAAATTACCATGCTACAGCAGAAAATAAAAAAAGGAAAGCATTTTTGAGCAATCATATATCACTGTAGTGGTAATGGTCAAGTATGTACTGTTTTGAGGTTTAGCAGTATTGCTGTCCTGTGTGGGTGCCCTCACAATAACCTCAGATAACTACTGCTTTTTTGGAGGGGGCAAGAGGGGAGGACTTCTTGATTTTATTTTGTGTAATTTCAAAATGTCACATACATTATGTTATGCAGATGAACTTTAGGTTGATTTGCATTAGTACTACACAGGATTAAATTTCTTTATGGAAATAAAAGTCTGGCTTTAAAATTCAGCTTGGTACACTTAAAAAAAGGCTTGGCTTTAAAATTCAACCTAGTTTCCACTTAAACTGTGGGTTTTTTTATAAAATAAATTATTTAATCTGGAGGGACATTAATTATCTGTAAAACATGCACCTCACTGTTGTGAACCAATAGGCATCACACATTTCTAAGATGACTCTCCACAGAGCAATGGTGCAAATATGCCAGCATTTTAAAGTTAAATACAAATGGATCCAGATGAAAGGCAATCACAGAGGTCCCCATCTGTCAAATATCTGTGTACTTAACTTTTTGCACATGAATATTAACAGGGAAGTTAACTGGATTATTTATGTAAAATTAAGCACATATGCTGAAGCCCATTTGTGTAATTTCCTTTTCTCTAAGGACGTGAAAATGAATATTCATAAACTCTGCAGAGGAGTTTTGCAAAGATGTCTATATGTAGGCAGGTGCTTAGTTTTTAAGGTCTGTGGAGTCAAAGTATTTGTGTCTATAAAATGTAAACACGTGCAGAAGACTTGGCAGAATCAGTCCAGGTGTCTGAGCAGGTGTATTTATAGTATCAAACCACACTGGTTTATTCAGAATAAAGCCATTATTTGAGTGACTTTTCAAGCTGAAAAGGCTCTGGGAATTTGAAAAGGCAATGAAGTTCCAAGTATTATTAAAAGAAAAATAGTCTCGTACCAACTTCCTATTAATTTTAATTGTGTTACACCTCATTCTTAATTCAGATGAGCTCAACTCATCACTGTCTGTAAATCCATAGGGTGTTTATTTTCACTCATTTTCTCCCATGAAATGTATTATTAGCACATCATATTTGAGTCTTTGCTTATTGCAGATAAGTCTGTTTTCCATTCAGAGATAATTTAATATTCAAATAGTGTATACTTGAGCAATGTGATTTAGTTCTGCAGCTTGTTTATGTTTGAAAGGCTAATGTTTTCTAAACCACAATTTAAGGGTGCATGTACCAAGGCAAATTACAGTTTCCCAAGTGAGTCAAGCTGTGTAAATTGTCAGCATACATTGACATGCAAAGGAAAGTTCTAAGCTGCCTTAAGTTAGATGTCCAGATAAGAGTAGGGAAACAAGCAAATCAAGAGAAATAGGAATTTCCCTGGCAGGAATTTCATACAGAGTAAGTAAAATTGCAAGAATCGCATACATCACTGCAGAGAGAATAGAACAAACAGTATGTAGGTATTTATCCTCATAACTTTTCCATCATTCAAAAAAAGAAATTCCATAAGCCTTCTATCTTAAGAGAAGATGTTGGCACTTAGGTCCCTGCCATCAATTGGGTGATCTATCACTGTATCTCATCCAGAGCAATTCAGCTCCTCTCTGTCAATGCAGACAACACTGTAAATATATAATCTTGTTTTTCTCTGGAAGAGGTGGTTCTAATATTTTACCAGGGATTTCTGTGCGAGTGACATATGGGTATTTAGTTAAAAACACCTTTCTTTGATGGGCACAAAAAAAGACCATTAGGACTCTTCACTCCAAATATTTATTGGATCCTGGAAAATATTGGGGCCAATCCTACTTTTGTAAGGCATTGGTGTGTTTGCGAGAGACTTGGCATCAACCAAAACAAACATGAATAAGCCTGTCATGATTACAGCATGTTGGCACAGTAGAAACTGGGTCAACTTTAGAACCATAAAGTATGGTACAGAAACTATTCTGGGTTTGAGCGATGTACTGTTAATACTCTGGTAAAGAATTATGGTCCAATTTATAGGTTAACTAGTAGTTTCAGGGATTTCTAACCATGAACTGTCTCAGTTAGAACCTTTCACTTGTTTATCAGTTACTTTGTTGAGAAATTCTTAAAAAAAAACTTGTGGGGATGCATTTGGGTACTGCAATGCACTTTAATGAAGCTGGTGTAGATTTTCTGGCACCTTGCACTATCACTGATTCTGCAGGTTCTTATCTGCTTAGACAAGGCTGGCAGAGTGTAGGGTAATCAATTATTATCATATTACTTCTCAGTCAAAACAATTTTTACTACGTGCTGTCAGTTGCTTTCAAAAGGGGAAATGATGATGGTCAGCAGCACTCGGAAGCTGCTAATTGTTTGACATTAGAACTAGCAGAGGAAGGCAGGACATTCTCCAGGGATTTCAATTTAAACTTTGAATTTGAATTTCAACTTTTTTTGTTTCAACCCCGTTCATTCTTCCTGTGAAGACTTCAGCAGCTGACCCTGACTAACATGGAAACTGAGTGGCTACTGTACCTTCTAAGGTCATTGCTGTCAAAGGGAAATTCTGTCGGCATTTAAAAAAAATGCCAAGAACTAGAAATTACAGTGGTGAGGTGTGCACCTTACTTGTTTGGCTACTTTAGGGGAAAAAAACCTGAACCAACAAACCAAAAAAAACCAACCCAACAAAAATCCAAACCAGAAAAAAAAACCAACCGAAAAAAAAACCAACCCAAAACCAACCTAACACCAAACCCAACAACAAAACAAAAAAAGGCAAAACCACACACACACAGAGAAATGAAAACAAAACAAACAAACAAACAAAAAAACCCCCACAAACAAACAAAAAAAACAAAATAACAAAAAAAAACCAGAAAAACAATGACATAACCCAATCCAAAACACCTCCCCTGCCCAAAAGCACATTAAAATTAAATGTTGGGCACCTTTCTATATCCCTGAGTGTCAAAATACCTCTGACTATGGCTAGAAAATGTTGCGTTGTATTGGTAGAAACAATTCTAGGATGTGAAAGGCTTGTGGAGAATACAGATGTGCTGATGTGACTTCTTTTATCATGAACACTCAACCTCAGCCATCACAGACTTTTACTCTGATTTCAAAGAAACTTTCTGTAATCCACTGTTTATTTAATACATATATGAAATTTTGATTGTAAGTGAATAATACAATTTTAATCTACACCTACTGGAGAAGTTGATTTTGCCTTTCTCTGTTGCATAGTATGGATTGACCCTCAGTGGAATATTTATTTCTTACAGACATGCTGTAGCTTGAAATCATGGAGTTTTTGTGTTTCTTGTTTTCTCATTGCCTTCCACTCATTCATGGCTCACCTGTAGTTATAACTCCTAGGGTGCAATATGACATGGGTCTAAGTTGGAGAAATCCATACAGCAATTTTGTTTTGTTTTCTGCAGTTTAAATATGAGCCTGAATAGATCAATTCTGTTCCTTGATAACAGATTTCTGCAGTGGTGGGGCCAAGGAGAACTGAAATTTTATCACTTATTCCTTGTTGTGTGCAAAAGTACCTGGTCTGTGCCTGTCAGGTGATTTCTGGCTCTTGCCTGTGTCATGTCCTCCCATCCCTCCCAGTTTTTTGTATCACACTATCCCAACTTTAATGTCAGTTCTCTCCGTCATCTTTCCAGGTCAAACTCAGTCGGATCTTTAAAAGGCAGAGACATGGATAAGTCTCTGAAATAGTTTGTGTTTGTGCTGATCATATTCTCTCTTGTGATGAGGCTACAGTTTAAACTTTACAGAAAGATGTTGCTTGGTCTTTCCCATTCAGGGTCTTCATTATGATAGGCTTCCTACAGCTACTAGAGAACCACAGTTTTCTGCAAGTTCAGTAAATGTAGCTGTAACTACAGTGTAGTCTTGCTATCACATTTCAGTTTAATGTGACCTTCACTGTAAGTTTATCATAGTAAACTTTATCACTTTGGAAATGGTTCTTGATATGAGTCATTCATAACATGCATACCTGCACAAAAATTGCCCATTTCTGTATGCTTCATTATTTTGTAACATATTAAAATGTCCAAATTTGACATGTGGAAAAAAAATCCAGAATGAAACGAAAATATCCCTCTGAATTACAGACTTCAAAGGAAATCCTACCTCCATTGGCATTAGTTGAATTTCTGCTTTTCCACACGTATCATAATTCTATTCTGAATTATGCAAGTGCTACAACTCAACAATTTCTTTTTCTCACTCAGGTTTTTTTTTTTTTTTTTTTTTTAACATGTGGAGTCCTGTATCTGTTTCTACAGAGTTATGAGTTTATTCTCAGAGTATATTTAAAACATTTCTTTGGCTCTTTCTGCTGAGCCCTTTCTTGCTTCATTGTCTCATCAAAGTTTCTGAAATCAAATGCATTAACCCTTTGTTGCCTACAGTTCAGCTGTTTGTAAGAGTAAACTTAAATCTTCTTCCTCAGGAGAGAAAGAGAATAGCAGGCTGTTTCTGTCAGCTTTGAATTATTTATGTTGCATAAACACACAGATTTGTAACATTAGGGAAAATCAGAGAACAGAACTGTATGCCAGAGTCCCCCAGCCAAGGAAGGGAACATATTCTTTCACAGAGAGGAAATACATCATGTATCTCCTCTCCTCATATTATTCTAAGCAGAGTCCAGCCCGTGCAAATTCCTAAATAGCACAAATACTTTTCTGAGATATATATGTGTGCACTTAATCCTTAGGGAAATTGCTGTCTTACTGGAGTACACTGAAGATTAGACCTAAGAAAAGAAAAGAAAGGATATGTGATGACTTAAAATGGGATCCACTTTTTTCTGAGTAATTTCTACTGTGGTTTATTACAAGCAAGTAACAGTGATACTTGCTGAAGAGTGAAATGAAGGTTTAGAAACATTTGGGATGCTATTGAAAACCTTGTCACTAAATACTTTTTTTTTTTTTAGATGGATTAGGCTATGGGCAGTTCAGGAGGATGGAAACTGTCAGGTTTTGAGGAATGCTGTAATTACAGGGCGGAGTGGCAGTGGCCTAAGCTACATTATAGGAAAGAACTCTTTGGTCCTCTGATAAGCAATCAGCCTCAAGTTTGCAGGGAGGGTATTGTAGAGGAATATACTGGGGTGGGTGTATCCATAGCGCTGTCCAGACCTCACCAAATCCCTGTGTGGGTACATGCAGTGCCTGTGACGTGTGACCACACATTTGCTATGAGTATCCTGTAGCTATCTCCATCCCAACCAACTGGACAAAATTCCTTCTGGTTGCTGCTCCCTGCCTGAGTGCAAACACAGCCTAAGCAGCTCTAAAGGCTGCTTCCCCTCCACTGTGCCTAGGATCTGTGCCAAGTCTGGTTTGCTTTGCTTGGGTAAGTGATTTTCCTTTGAACTCACCCTCTCAAATATTTAACTTTGAGAACTCTTCTTATTTTGCTCTCTGTCTCCAACTTTCTGATTCATAATGTGCTTGCAGCCAGTTTATTGTGGTAAGTCTTAACTAAAGGAATGCATGGCTGTTATTCATTTGCCTTTGTACAAAAATATTTAGGATACACATCCTTAATTACTAACTTTTCTTAATCTGGAATCTCGTGGCAATGATATTTTTGAGGTGGGAGATGTTAATCCCTTTGTTGAGATCAGCCATATGCTCTTTTCCTCTGATTATAATTACTTTCTTTTTATAAATTACCACAGTTCTATGAATGTGCATTGGTGAGGGAATTTGCACTTTGGCTGGAAGGCAGAATGTTATAGGTGTGAACTGTGATTTGTAATAATCTTTATAAGAGCTGTCTGATTTCTTTTTGACAGTTTTTCATCAAAACTGTGCTCTTATTGAAGTTGAAATGTTAGGAGAAATGAATTATTCTGACAAACTCTGAAAGGAAAAAAAGTTGAAATATTAACTTTTGACAACTGATTTATTTTCTCGACTTGAACTTTTAGTATTAGCTATCAGTATACTTAATATCATATGCATAAAAAATTTGCATTTAAGCTTTTTTTTCATTTTGTCCTAATCCCTTTTTCTGCTCTAAGACAAGTTTAAGTAAAACTTTGTCATTCCTGGAAGATGTCTCCCAAACCATTCTTTAAAGTGTTCAAGTCTTTTACCTCTGCATGTGATCTGTTCTATTATTTTCAGATTTTTTCCAACTCAGAGCAAAAATAAATGTTCAGTGTTCAATTTTAAAGTAGAGAAGTTTTCAGTTGTAGGCCTGCTGAAGAACAACATCTTTCCTTTTAGGCAGTGATTCCTTCATGTTGTGCAAGCTGAGTAGAGCCAGATTTACTACAATTGACTACAGTCTATGAAGGTTCTAGGTTTTGCTGGGAGACTAAAACCCCAAACAAATAAACACAGAAATTTTTTCTAGGAGAAAAATATGCCTTTGTTTTGTGGAGCTCTTCTTTGTTAAAACTAGTCTCATTTATATGTGTAAAACTATCACTGAAGTATTACTAGACATTCAAAAGTTTGATTCGGGATTTAGGTTCTGGTTTTCTCCAGTAAGGTATACGGTTAACTGCGCATTTCAGCATTTCCTGTGATTTTCTTGCTGTCTTTAATCCTTCTAATTACACTCTGTTGTCTTCTGCCTGAATCTGGTTAATACATTTCATTTCCCCATCCTTATTCTTTGTGCTGCTTTGCACAGCTACCCTGAGATGATTCCTTTTGGAAATCAGTGAAATTAGTTTGATTTGTTTTTTTCATTAATGAAAAGTTCTAATTAGACAAACAGTCACTTAGACTTGCACAATTGCAGCTCTATGAATTCTGGTTCTGAATCAGCCTTGCAGATTCAGAGATCTCCTGCATTTCTGGGAGTGTGCTGGGGACTCCACCAAGGGAGTGGAGTGATGAACATCAGCCCTTGACTTCATGAAATTTTTCACTGTAGCTAAAATTCAGAGCCTCCCATGAGCCTATGTGAAAAATTTAGGATGAAAATCATGAAATAGAAACATTATTAACTCTGTGTGGCTGTTTTCTACCTGGTGGAGTAAGACTGCAGGAGTCTTCTTTCACACAGAAATTTTCCTCTGTGTGTAATGACAGATGCACGGTGAGGCAAGCGTATGCGCATGGATTACAAAGTGCCTGCTACATTCTGAGTTGGTGAGGTAGCTGATTCCTTCATAAATTGTTATGTATCAATGTCATAAGTGGCTTCTCAGGCTTCATCTCTCTGAGCTGATAATAAAAGTGTTTCTTTACTTTACGCTACCTAAGGTGAATCAGCGCATCGTCTTGAAGACTTTAAAAAAGCAACCTAATGGCTGATCTTCTGTAGCCTTGTAGGTAATTTTTCTAATAATTAGAAATTATTAGGCCTAATATTTAGCATTTTACAAGTTATGTAACAACCTCTACCACTACATTTACTTGTATGTCTGGCAGATTGCAGGGTGATTAAATCTAGATTGGATAGCCTGCTGCATATAGGATGTAAACACCTGTGCACTATTACTTTTAAATAAAGTAAATGTTGGTTACATGGAAGGATTCAGGAGAAAAAGACAACAAAAAAAAATTGATGTCAGAATTAAGTTCACCAAAACCAAAAGATTTTAGTTGTTTTAAGTTTTAAGCCATAGAAAAGAATTTAATATATGGAACTTTGTTTTTAATAACTGTGCTTCATTTTCCAAGGCAAAAATTAAATCATACAGCTTTTTTGAGTATGCACATGTAGTAGCAGACATGATTTTGTGTTTTCTTATAAAAAATAGCTAGCATTTTTAAGGCTGTTGAAGAGCTCTAGGCTATATTTAAAATCAGAATTAATGCATATTCTAATCCCCAGCATGCCTTTGAAAATATCAAACAGCATTTATTAAATGGAGAAATATAAACATGAGGTCACATTTCTCATTCTGTAGGCATTAACACACACAAATTGGGAAAACAATTTTTGACCATGAAACAGAGGAAACAGTTATGTTTCTGTTTTCACTCTACCTAAGATTAGGCTAACTTATCCTGATGAAATACTTCTAATTTGGAAGAAGAAATGATTTAATTAATCCAGATTTTTAGGGCATGCATCACTCTATCCCAGGTGCTGCTGAGGAATGATGAAGATAATTGCTTTGACTTGATCATTTGCTGTTTTAGTACAAATGATATTATGTTTAGTAGTAAATCAAGATGACCTGGCATTTATGCATTCAGATTGAACAGATGAAAGGGAGAAGAGGCAGTGCAATGAGGTCAAGGCAAAACCTCATTTTGATTAGCCTGCAATGAAGCCCTTTTCTGGAGGGGGAAAAACTGCAACAAAATTCAAATGTTATTTTTTTTTAACAAAACAAAACTAAATTTATTTGAACTTTTCTGTTATAGTAGCTCTAACTGGATGTGTTTTGCTTTTATGGCTGAGTATTAACCCTGAATATTTCTGTTTTATTTGGTGCTATTAGGAGACAGCTATGCTGGTGATCAGTGAATGATAAAATGCTGTCTGTTCATAAATTCATTATTTTGTGTGTTAAATTTTTACACAGAAATATTAATTGAAGCTTAATGTAATGAAGCAAAAATATAAAAATGAAAATAATAGATTATAGTGCATATTTAGAAGCATTTTTGTTTTGGGTAAGCTCTAAATTTGTGCATCTGTTCTGATTTCAAACAAATCCAATTTTGAAATGTGGTAATACCTGCAAGTGTAGTTCCCAAACACTCCAGTTCATTTTCTTGTCACTGCAGGAGACATTTGGTATTGGCAATCTCAGAGGAGCTATAGTCTTGAGAGGGAAATTAAAAAGGTAATTTTCATTAGAATCTAACAACTAACTTGCATAAAAATTTGATACTACAGCCAATTCAGCCATGTAAATAAAGCAGATGTTTTCTTGTGATAAAACCAGGAAAAACATGGCAGAGAATTAAAAGAACTGACTTTTTATGCTTGCTTCAATGATTATGCAGATTGCAGGCCAGTGAAATAATAGATCTAGAGCACATTATTAGTAATTCTTCAACATCTCCCTCTATATTGGGGTTTCTAAATGGGCTTATCAACCCATGACAGACAGCTTGTCTCTCATATTACAAATGATGATCCATGTACAGTCAATGACAGAGAGTGAAGTCCATCAGAAATGTGAACAGTGGCACAAGGTGTTCCAAACTCACTTCTAGGAAACAGTTGAATGACATTTAATGCTTCTGATTTCAGGAGGTTGGCCTTTGATGAAAAAAAATCGGTGAGGGCAGATGTTTTTCAAAATTTATTACATTGTTCTGAAAAAGACATTTTGGAAATTTTCTCAAAAATCATGACTAGGTTTTCCATGAAAACCTATTAGGGAATACTTTCAAGCAGTATTGCTCAATATACAATTGTTTGTTACTTGAGGACTGTGTATGAAGGATCACAGAATTGTTAGGGTTGAAAAAAGTCTCTAAGATCATCGTGTCAAACCTTAACTAACCTTAACTAACTTAACTTAACCTTAGTGCTGCCACCACTAAGCCATGCCTGTAAGCACCTCGGGTTTTAAATACTTCCAGGGATGATGACTCAGCCACCTCCCTGGCAGCTTGCTCCAGGAGCCTGGCCCAGGTGGGGACAGCCCCACTGCCAAAGGGCTCCTCGAGGTTTCGGCTGAGTGCCGGGATGCACACTGCAGCAGGAAAGGCAGTAGCTTGTTCTTCTCAGAAAAAAAGGGCAGCAAGATAAGACATCTGTTATTCTTGAAATGAAATCCAGGACTTTTTCTCTGTGGATTCACCAATTGTGATTAAAATTTGAAGCACTGAGAGCAGTGGGAGAGAGAGGGTGTGTTACCCCACAGGAAGCAAAAGGTGGACATGGAGACTGAAATAAATTATGCAGTTGTACATGTTTTTTGAAGGCCAAACTCCAGTTACTTTATCACAGTCTTTAACCTGACTCATTCCTTTTCCTTCTGTTAATTTTTTAGGACCAGCTATGCTGCCACCTAAACAAAAAAGCTCAACACAAAAAGCTTTAATAAGACTGTATTCACGTAAATGTTTTTTTTAATTGTGCACTTGCAGGGGTCGAGGTCTAAAATGCAGAATTGGTGTACTAGGAATCAGAATGCCAGATATAAATGGTATAAATTTTAACGTCAAAAAGCTGTTTTAGCTGGTGTTAAAATAACCTTACAGATCTGAAAAACCATACCACTTAAACCACTTTTTTCATATGCCAATAAAGGATCTAGATGTCCACAGAAACGTATTTAAAAATAACTTGTGACAGAGGAATATATAAAGACTAATTTTTCAGAGTTGTCAGTAAAATTTGTTTTCATTCTGTAATTACAATGGCTATACTTTCCCCCCCTTGATATATTTTTTGAAAATAAAAGCAGTGGCTTGGAGCTGGAATAATTGGAAGTCAGTCTAAAACTAAATTTAAAATATTTTCTGTTCCACCAACAACAGCAATAACATGTGCTCAGTAACACATTTATTTTTGGTGTAAATGAATTTAGAAAAACTGATCACACATCTGACCAGTGAAAAGACAAAAGAAGAGCAGGATAAGTTTGTTTTCACTTTTAGAAAAAAATGGAAGTTGAAGGATTATTTAACCCCTAACACTGTCACCAATAGAATACAGTTTATCAGATCATTCTCTTGTGTAACGTATGATAAAGATTAGCCTGTAAATAGAATATTTTATTATGGGTTTAAAGAGTCCTTCAGATACATAGTCATAACTAAAGTCAAGGGTTTATGGATTTCTCTGGAGCCTTAAAAAACACTTCCCATCATTGCTATCTATACATTTTGAAGTATTCCAGGTCAGTGTTATGTGGATGTGTTTTAATGTGGGGATCATATTTTGAACTCTGATCACCAAGGACGACCTTTCAAAATATATTTCCCTTGGAGAGCAGCCGGGGGAGGTTGAAAACACAAAAATCTCTGTAAACAAAAAAACTTTGAGGGGATTTTGGAGCATGACCTTGTTCTGCTGAGACTTGGTGTGACAGCTGTATTTTCCATTATGTATGCTCTTTGTACTATATTATAAAGACCATATTAAATGATGCCTTAAGTTTTAGCTTAACACTTAGTTGTTAGTCACCTGAAACTATTAAATTTGAAAATTTTACCACGTTAAATGCATTTTTAATGTTAATTTATGTTGTCCCTTTCTTATCCACCACTTTTTTTATTTAATTAAACAAATACCTGAGAAGTCTCTAGTTGTTAGGGATATGAATAGAAAAACAAATGCTTATTTTGGAATAGCTCTTTAGAATTGCTATTTTATTCTGATTTATAAGAATCAGAACACGAACACTATGAAATAAAAATTGCCAGTTCTTTGATACAGATTAGTTCTTTCTGCTTTAAAATGTGTTCTTTAAAAGTGTAAGATAGTCCCAAATACTCAGTCTGGAGAGTTCTTTCTGAACCACAGTTATCCCTGAGTAAACCAGTTTCTAGACAAACTAGGAGATCTTGTAAAGATGATTCACGCTTCTAGAGAATGTTAAAATAAAAGTTTTGGAAAAAAAACAGGAGAAGAATAACATTCAGTCATAGCAGATAAAGAAGAGATTAGTGGTATTTAAAGAAATATGTGAAGTATATGCAATTATCTTTGAAAGAGCCTTTTTGTTTAGGCAGATCAAGGGCAAAATATTGCCTTTGAATGTCAGCATGTAAAAAGAATTCTGCAAATTGAAATAAACATGGTTGCTTTTAATGCCTGAATTTAATTTTTTCCACAATGCATTTTTTAGTTCTGTATGTTTGTTTGTTTGGTTGGTTTTTTTTACCAGCAGTGGAACTAAGTAGTTGGTGAAATTGTGGTTTTTTTGGTGTTTTGTTTTGTTTTGTTTTAATGTGTGCTTTCTGTGCAGTGTGAAAATGGCACAGAGGAGGTAAAAAATATCCTCTGCTTGATACTGGGATTTGAACAGAGTTTTAGATTTTAGTGCTTTTTTATGTATGGAGTATTTTATCCCTGCCTTGGCATATACCACCACTGAAATGTGATTATTGAAAAATCTGCATGCTAAAATGCATAATAACCAACAACAATAACAATAAAAACCCCAACAGTGTCTTTTATGGCTATTTATTATTGCTTTATTTTTATTTATATGGGACTAAAATATGTAGACTCTATTTTTTCATATGTCATATATAAAAGAATAAATTATTTTCCTTTCAGATATAGCAATCTCTCTTAAGATTGTGCATATCTATTTATCTCTTTCCCACCTGCTACTGGAGTTCCAGCTACTCTTCTGACACTCCTGTCTCTTAAAACATCTGTCACTTTTTTGGAATAAAGCATAATTACTTTTAGCAGTCTTGCTTTTCTCTGACAAGATTAAGAGGTGCAAGTGGCAATAGCTGCATATTGATGCCTTTATTGTGTATAAGACATTTGGATACTCTTTCTTTACCATGGCAACATATTGCCCTTTAATGGTACAATTGGCTGCTGTCAGTAAGAGAGAGTCATACCCATAAATTATCAAGGCAGGCAATGCTGCTGGCTGCTCTTGTAACCTGGAGGGCTGAGGGGAACTGGAAGAAAATGACAGTGGTGATGTCTAGAAACACTGACTGATGGAGAAAGGAGGAAGTAGAGTTTGAAACTGCTGGCATAGCCTTGATGATTTTGAGCATCATTTTTCCTTCCATTTAGGTTGGTGGTATAAGGAAACCCTGTTAGAGAGCAATGATAATTGTAGCTGAAAAGACAGTGGTCTTTTTTTGTCACTGCTTTTGCCAACATAGGAAATAAGGAGATTCCTGGGTCAGTTCTCTTATAGTTATCACAATGATGCAGATGTTCTGCTTCTGGATTTCATAAAGTTTCTGTCTGGGTCTGAGACTTAACTACTACAATCTATGTATTTTAATTATGTGAAAGGAGAAATTATCCAGCAGTTCCTTTCACCTGGGGATCCAGGTTATGATGCCAATCCTTTAGATCTCAGAGTGACCTTTAAATCTGTACAAGAAAACACAGACTAGCCAATATGTATTGAACTTTGGCCTTTGCAATGAATATTTTACACACATGGATTTGAAATGGGCTCGTTTTTTGCAATGTGTTAAGTACAAAGGAGAAATCAAAGAACAAATTCTTATTAGGCCATTGGCCAGAAAGCCCGTATTTATAGAGTTATTTCTAGACTTCTAAATTCATATCTAGGGACAGAGATCTAAATTATTTAATTTTTAGAAGCACTGAACAACCCCAGGCATCAGCGAACTGATTGCTTACAAAAAACAAAGGGATTGAAAGCATGAATTTAGATCCCCAGCAAAGCAAAGGCTGATCTTTCATATTTATTATTCCACAGAACTCATGTTCTGGCAATTGTACAGACTTTTGAAAGAATCTTGTAATTTACTAGGGTCTGATATGAGTTTTAAATCCTCTAAATGAAAACACTATCTCACTGAGAATATCCATGTTCAGGAGCATGCATATTCTACTTATTTTCTGTTCTACAAAGGAATTCACCATGAAGTGAAGAGTAGTACATTAAGCTTGTGTGTCTTATGTTCTTGCATTTCTTGTTTTTCATTAAGCTCTTTTCTTAGCGTTTCAATCTAGTTTGAATCCTTTCTTCTTCCCTCTCCTCTCTCCCTTCTCCTCCTCCAGGTGCGGGTCGGCCTCTTCTCCCAAGCAGCTAGTGACAGGATGAGGGGACACAGTCTCAGGCTGTGTCGGGGAGGTTCAGGCTGGACATCAGGAAGATTTTTTTCATGGAAACTATTGTTAAGCATTGGAATGGACTGCCCAGGGAGGTGGTGGAGACATGATCCCTGGGTTCAGGAAATGACTGGATGTGGCACTTCATGCCATGATTTAGTTGACAAGGTGGTGATTGGTGAAAGGCTGGACTCAATGACCTTGGATGTCTTTTCCAACCTAAATGATTCTGGGAATGGTTTTCAACAGTTGTCTCTGCAAAATCTGTAACTAGACAATGTATTTGTAGAAATTTAAGATAATATTTACTGCTGGGTATTATAAACACAAAATACATGGTTTTTTAAAATATGTGAGCTAAATTTCCTCAGTTTAGATTTTTATTGCTCAAACTCTATAGAGAAGAATTTTAAAAATATAGAATTGAATGAAGATCCAGGTGTGTGCCTGCTGGGATTGCTGAGACATTTTCAATAATGCTTCACTGGAGCTATGAAATAGAAACCAAATTTGTTTTAATTAACATTGGTGTTTTATGCTGCTGAAGTGACTATTCTGCTTTTGTGTTCAGAACAAATCTTGGCTTCTGCAAGCTTGTTTGGGTATATAGCATATTCCAGATGCAGATATGTCCTAATTCCCAGTAAATTAAGTAATTTGTCCACCTTAAATGCTGTTCAGAAACTCCTATGTGACTTTTTTTTTTCATTCTTGGTTATCCAGATATCTTTGAAAATCTTGTTATACGTTGGAGTTTTGACACAGTCACCAAGGATTAAATAGCTGAGGGATTAAAAGATAGCTCTATTTACAAGAGCTGGGAAACTAAAATAGCAAACTCTGTTCAGCCTTGGCAGTACACAGAAGTGAGTTGACATGATGAATGTAAACAAACAAAACCCATGTTTTATGTTTTTTTGCCACTGGTTAATCTTGCTATAACAATGGGTGGTTGATAAATGTTTTGAGCAGTAAACTGCAGTCTGTCTTCTGGGGGGCTTTCAGCAGATTTGCTGACTGGATTTGTGCAAGTGCACTCGACCACAATGTGCTGAGGTGTGTCAGGTAGGATACATCTGAACTATGACATACTATTTATCCATCATCCAGTCTTTGTTAAGGTTCCTTAAAGTGTCAGAGGATGAAGGTTTTGCCCTTGTCTGCCAGCATAGTTGGAAGTCTATTGAAGACGCAATTGTTGCAGTTTTTGTTCCAAGAAGGCTTTTGTTAGACTCTCTGCAGATGTAATTCAGGACTTTACCATGGCTTAACTCTGGGGTATTCTGTGATTTAGAGAACTCAACAGCCTTAATCTTCTGATCTCTGTGGTTCTGTAGACATTACAGACCTGCATTTTAAAGTAGCTTTACAAACAAAAAAGAGTGAGATTCTGCTTTTGTTAAACTTACTAGGTTTTTTTGTTGTCTTCAGACCAAGACTTAATTCAGCTGATCAGAGGGCTTAGGAGACACTTTGAATTTTGTATATTCTGTGAAATTTGGTTACTCCCTCTTATCAACTGAAATATTTCCCGTATACTTACGTCAAGGGAACACCTCTTTTTTGTTTTATTTGCATAGTTCCTAGCAAAGTGTGGGGGGATACTAGCTAGGGGTTTTTGAGTGGTATCATTGTTCAAAAAATGAGTAAATATCATGTTTGGTTTAACAGTTCTAACATTTTGCTCATAAATGGTCTGCTGTACGTTTTGGGTTGGATTTTTTTAAAGCCCCACTAACTGCATGAATTATTAATTAATTATTAGTTAAATTTTGAAATTAAAAGCTTCCAAAACTTGAAGTACTACAAATGGAATGTGGTTGTAGAAACTTTTTCTATTCCACGGAATTTATCCTGCACTTGCTTTTTAACTAATATGACTGATTGAATAACTCAAGTTACTCAATTCACTGAATTTGCTTCATTGATGTGTCAAGACAAAATGCAGCTTTCTGTAGGTAGGCATGCTGGCTTTGTCAGTGATTTGTCACATTGGTAAACTATTAATACACAGATATTAGTACTGCAATGAAAACATCCAGGTTATGTATCTATTGATTTATGTTGGGATTAGTTTCATGTTTTCTTGATTTTTAGGCTTTATGTGGTTTAGACCAGATAAACTGTTGCTAGTAGTCATAGCTCAAATAACTAAAGGGAGCACGGAAATCTTATGGACTCTATGCCTCAGCCTATGTGTCCTTCTGTGACTCCTGAATACTATCTTGCCAAAATTAATTGCACTTTATTCATGGTATAACTTTTTTTTTTATCCCTCTGCAAGGAAAATTGGATAAAAGGGGTTTTTTAGTGATCTGCTCTCAAAGTACAAAAGAGAAGTTCTTAATAGATTATGTGTAACTACAAGGAGATGTACTGTATCCCACTCTCTGTGTGTGTGCCTGTGTTAAGCAAACTACATGCAAAATTTATCACACAGTTTTCTTTACCACTATTAACATTTCTAGAGTATTCCTCACAGTGAGGCTACCTGCTTAAGACTGCAGCTTGCTTAAAAAAATGTTTCACTAAACAGAGTGGTGACAGCCCTTAGATGCAATGCCAGCATTGGTTGTGTTGATGTTGATCTCACTGGTGTGAGAATACCACAGGTATTTCTGCTTCACACGCAGGAGCCAAACTGAGACTGTGAATTATACCCCTCCCATGGTGCCCACACTGGCCCTGTCAGGTACACTGGCTGCAGATCAGCAGGTCCTCACCAGGACTTCTGCCTTTCCACTCTGACCACCAGCTGCACACTCAGGCCAGCACCTGTTTGACAGTTTTTGGAAATGTCCTGCTGTTTCCTTGCACAGCCAAATTGAACACTGCAGAACTACTGGAATGGGATGACTTTACCTTGCTTCTGGAAAGACACAGAAACAAATATGTAACTCTCCCCACAAAGTCCTCAGGTGGCCTTGAGCAGTGTATTAAAATATGAGCTTTTCACTCAGCCTGTGAGGACTTCTCATTGCCCCTTTGGAGACATAGCCTTATATGATCTGTCCATATTAGTAAAGAAGAAAAGCTTCTTCTCTAGGAAACATACAGGCAGGCTCATATGCTCATTTTTGGGCCTTACATCTCTTAGGGGAAAAAAAAAACCCCAGTCTTTCAGCTGTCACGTTGTGTTCGCATGCAGCAAAGAGTTTATTTGGCATGTGATTGGAAATGAAGGATGAGAATGTAAAAGAAAGTTTAGAACAAATGTAAATTTAGTGTTTTTTGTGGTCTAGTTCCTGGGCTGTCAGTTTTCCTTAAGTTCAGAATCAACATAGGGTGTTGGTTTGGCATAGGGGCATTTGAGCCTGACAGTGTTGGTATCCCTGAGCTCCTGTACCCCTTCCCTCGGGCTGTTCCTCTGTTCTTTTTGCCCTCTTGTGCCTCTATACTCAAGTCTGAAATCTTTTTCAGGCCACTGCAAACTTCTACTACTGCTTCTTGTAGTCATACACGAGTACCTTAGAAAGCAGTTTCGGGAGGGTGTCATAGGGCATTAGCCAGGATTTGTGCGACTGTGATGGATTGGATGCCCTATGTTTCAGACACTGCATGGAAATACCTGAAAGGAGACTGATATTAATAAGAAGTTGCTTAGTACTGACCTCCTACATTCTCTTCACAGCTGAGCCTCCCAGACTAACCATTGCATGTTATTAGTCATGTGCAAAAGTTGACCTGGTCCCAGCTCCCAAGCAGATCTCCAAGCAAGGTGAAAATGCGCTCTGTTTTCTCCTGTGTTCAGGCAGGCTCCTCAGAATTGACAGAATTTTTTGTGAATACAGATAAGATTTCAGCATGCTTTCTCAGTTATTCTGTAAATGCCAGAACAGTTTTTTGATTATCAAGAGATACCTAGAGAGGTCAAAATTCTGCCCAGAGTTTTGTTCTTTTGGTGGCAAAAATATTTTGCAATCCTCCATAAGAAAAGCAATTTAATCTTACATTTATTTCACTGATCTTTAAAAAATAATTTCTGGTAAAGCTGAAATAAAATAATGTACTTTTTTTTTTTTATTTAATCTGAATAGAAACTGCGCCATTCTTTTAACAACCAACCCAGCCCCAACAACAACAAAAAAACTTGAAAACCAAACAAACCAACAAAATTAATTTTTCTACCTTGAAGTTCCACCACTTGGGGTAGTGGTTATGGTCCTTATTATTCTCCCTTTTAGATGAGGAGCAGAAAGGAGCATTCACCTTCTTTCTCTCTCCCCAGGCACTGCTGCATCTGTGTGGGCTTTCTAGGATGCATGGAATGGACTAAGGATCAGGCCAAAGGAATAGAGGGGCATGTGGTCCCTAGCCTCATATGGAAAATCCAGTTTACCTTGACATGGTTTTCAGACTCTTGGATTTGAGGAAACAAATATTTTTGTCTCCATTTTGGGATGAAATCAGAGGTTAAAACATTGGGATCTTCTTTTGCATAGAGATTTTAAATCACTTTATTTATACAAGTGTGTTTTCATGCTAATAAATACTGAAGGAGTTTGCAAAGAGATTGGAAAAAACCTTTGACAATCATACACGCAACCTTGATTGACATGATTAATGGGCTATTTTTTGTAACACAGTGGAAGGTGAAAAACCATAAAACAATGATTACAAATGCTCTGTGTATTGTATTGGATACCTTAAAAGTATTGCAGACCAGAATTAAGATCAAAATTGTCCTAGAAAAAGTATTAAAGTGAATCTGACAGCTTGATTAATGCATTTGAAGTGTTTGAAGAAGAGCAGAATGCTGGAAGAGTGATTTTGAGAAAAAATAGAAGCATGTTGGGTACACCAGGACAAAACCCCACTTGAATTGCATACTACATAGAGTATATTACCTGTTTTTAAATAAAGACTTTTATAGAGGAGAAAATAAAGGTATACTCAATGCAGTGAACATTTCTGGTGTAGATTACACTCTTTTATATAAACCTTGATGCTCTAAATTCCTGAGTTTAAATTTAGACACATGTTTAAGTCTTCTTGAGATTTATGGAGCCTCATAATGTCTAGATTTAAGGAAACATTTAACCACTTTCTAAAATGGAGGAAAAGACTTTAAAAAGAATGACTTTTGAAGAAGTAGGTTAGGAAACAATATGTTTGATCACCAAATAAGGATACAAGAAAAAAATGTGTTAGCTGTATTGAGCTTCTCTATGTTATTCTTTCCATGTTTCAATGAATTGCATTGTGTGTTGCTTTACTGAGAAAGAAACAGAAATAATTTCCTAGATAGAATAGGAATAGGAGATATTTTGTCCTTTTTCATATTTTTGTGAAAGCTGGAGATTTACTTATCTATCTGGCCTCCAGCCAGGGAAATCCTGGTATAAATAGGCAACTACTGTATTTACCTAATGTTATTTTCTAAATTATTGTATATTTTGCATGAGAATGCTCTTGGATAATACCAGAGAAGCAATTGCTTGCTTATGTGACTACATAAGCCATTAAGATTACTTGGATGTTGGCAGTTTACTTGCCTCAGGTAAACAAAGAAATACACTTTTTTGAGTTCGGCGATCCATTGTAAATTTTTGTGTCTGTGCTCCTATAAAAGAGTTGAGATCCAGGGAATAGAAGTGTGGCTGAATAGGTGGCTGAGTGTCTGGAATATCTTGATCTACCCTGGATCCAGTAACCAGAACTGACTACTGCTAGTCAAATAGTAACTTTTTAAAAGTCCTTTGAGCAAGGGTAATATTGCCTTTCAGCTTCACACATACCTTAACAATCCATCAGTCTTTTTAACCCTGTGAAAGATTAGAAATGGGACCAGATCCAAAGGATGATTTTTTTGAAGCCTCTCCCAAAAATTTATTCAAAGTCCATGAATTGTTTGAATATATTTTGGTCTGTGCAGATGTGGGGTTTGTTGGGTTCTTTCTGTGGACTCAAGAGTAAGTGAAAAAACAAATTTTTTCCTTACCGTACTGTATTATTTGCAGGACTTTAAATGCTGCCTAGTAAAAGATGATAAAGAAAAATTAGCAAATTTAGTTTTCTGAAATAAAGAATCAAAACATCTAATATTAAAAAAACCCCAAGAATGATTACAGATCAATTAATTCCATGTTTGTAAATCACATCTAATCTCTTTTACTCTGTGTCTATTACTTTGCATTTATTCAAGACTGTAACCTAAACTTCTGAGTCCAGGTTAGTCCTTGGAGCAAAATGTACTCAAAAAAAATGGGCTTAATTTTTGAACTATAATTGGATTTGAATTTTTGATCAGGACTTTGATTAGGACTTTATTGATTGATTGATTGATCTGTTGATCTACAAGATCTGATTGACAAGGTTGCAACATAATGAGTTACCTTATAATTGATATAGAAAAAAGGATTTTTTTTCATACTTTAATTTGAAAAGTTGGAAAAAGTAGTCACATGAGAAGTCATTATTTCTACTGATTATTTTTCTCCAGTTGGACCAAATGAAGAACTATTCTTTGTTTTTCTTCTTTAATTTTTTCTTCTAAATTCTGCTCTTCTGAGATGAATTGTTGGAAGTTTTGCAGAACTTGTAACTTAATTACATTATCATTTGTCTCACTTGTAAATTATGCCATTGACTGGTTATTTTCTAGCTCTGCCTCCAGTTTGGTATAAGATAATCCTTGCTAACTGTGTAAAAGTGTTGTTTTATGTTACATTTGTAACATAAAACATTTGTTGGAGCTGAGCACTCAAAAAAAGTTTTTGAATGGTTATTTATTGCCAGAATGATCATGACTACAGTTGGACTCATAAAGTGAATTCCTTTGTCCCAAAAGCACAAAGAACAGACTGGTGCTGGGAGCAACTGCTGGAGGATTTGTACTGCTTGAATTTTGTTCCCAGCTCAATGACCTTGTGGAAATTCACTGAACCACTCTCTGTCAACCTTTAGTGATTTTTGTAATGGCTGTCAAGTTATGTACTCAGATTCCATGAGTATGGAGCTGCTTAATTAATGAGTTGGTAAAGTGCTTTGAGATCCACAGATCCGACCTTTGTCCTAGTTTAGGGCGAATTTGGGAGAAAACCTCCAAAGGGGCCCCTTCAGAAAAGCCAGCCCACACGGCCCCTCCTCACAATTGGTTCGGGAAGGATTCCTCAGAGAGAAGTGGAAAGAACCTGTTTATTTAACAGGCAACGCACCCCACACACACAAATGAACAATGCTGGATGACAAAACTCTTTCACCATTCTGAAGAGATCTCAAATTCAGGCAGTCTCTCCTGGGAGTGGTTGCTCTGTTATCGGCCTCTCCAGGGCTGGGAATGGCTGCTGCAGGGCAGGACACAAAGTGCAGGGTCTCGGTGTTTCCCAGGGCCCAGTCCAGAGCAGGTTCGTATGGTTCTGAGGAAAGGAAAAAAAAAAAACCAGTCCAGGAAAAATTCGGACTGCCTAACTAAACTAGCTGACAAGTAAAAGCAAGAGAGAAAGGCAGGAGCAAAAGCAAAGCAAGGGCAAAAAACGAAAGAGCAAAAAACCCAAAAGCAGCCCTATGCACAGTCTGTGTCTCGCTGTCTCTGTGGGAGTGAGCAGGTTGATAATAAAATGAACTTCGTTTTTCAGAGCCAGTCTTGAAGGTACAGAGCATAATATCCAGCATAACAGAACAGACGATTGGGGATACAAACATCATAATGTCACCCTAGGACATCTTTCAGCCTATGTTCTCAAAGCACTTGTCCCTCTCTTTATCTATCTTTAAGCTGATTAAGGCTGTCTCCTCTTGCTGTCTCCTAACCATGTAATCTCAAGCCTGTTTGCTGTGCTTCTGCTTGTCTTGTCTGTTTGGCTACCTTTTCCATCCACTTTATTCCTCTGCTGCATTAAGCATAGGCATCTTTGTTGTCACCTGAATAACTACTGAGTGTCACTGATCTTTAGGTTTACTTTTGTAGGGCAAAAATAACCCCCAGCTCTCTGTTCTGTGAATGTGCAGCCTTGAGCATATTTCTTCTTACAATTTTTCTTTTTTTTTTTTTTCCTTTGGTCCTGCTACCCCCTCATACTTGGAAAGAATTTTTCTGTGTGCTGCCCAGCTCCTCCCCCGTGTCTTATGCCCTTTTCATCCTCTCCTGGAGTTTAGTTCAGGAAAATGTTGTGTCGTCACCTCTAGAACTCACCACAGACTTACAGACATAGCAGTTGCACTGATTTCTGAATTGTGCATATGCTAAAGGACATAGCTGCAACATGTTCAATCTGCTATAAATTTTAGTCCTTAAGTCTTTACTGAAAAACCGAGCCTGGTTAGGATCTTTCACTTGCCTTGCTGATACATGTCACATTGTTTAGATGGGTGCAGTCAGTAATACAATGGAGCAATCTCACCTCCTCAGATAGTTTCTCATTTGCTTATCTACTTACTAGCACGATGTGAACCTGGGCTTTTTTTTTTTTTTTTACTTAAAGAATTTCTTCAACTCCATCTAATTGTACTATAAGGAAAAATCATCTTCAATTCCCTATGTGGAATCTGGATTTTTCTGTAAGCAAGCAAGTAAAGGGAAGAAGCAGTTTCCAAGATTTGTTACATATTTCTTGTGTGTGTATGTATATATGTGTATATGAACTCTTGCAAAAATATACTTAGAGGAAAAAATATTTTGAAGATTTACTTTCAAATATAATTTCAGCGAATAAAGTGTTTTTGAAATATAAGAAGCAATATAGAAAATACATTTTTTTATGCAGAACAGCCCATATCAAATCATACTGCCTGTGATGCTACAGCTTTTATCAAGGCAAAGCCTTATTTGCACTGGACAGAATGCAGGGTAAAAATATTTGGTCTGTACATTTACCTGATTACTAGCCCTTGCTTTTCCAGCAAACTGGTTCTACCCGTATGGTGCAGCAATGTAACTCTCCTAGAAAGTCTTCATCCAAGACTGCAAGAAATTGCAACACAGGATGATAGACACCTTCAAAAGGACATTCACTTGCAATGAGAATAAGGAAAGACAGAGAAACCAAACATCTAAATGATGATAAGAAGGTGAATTAGAAAATATCTAGTAGGATGGTGAAGCCCAGCTGGCAGAATACAAGAAGTAAAAGTATCTATAGAAGATCATAAGCAGTTCTGGGGAGCATTGTGAAGATCAGGAGGGATCCATATGGAAGTAGGAATCTTTCTTCATGGAGGTTTTGAATACTTAAGGATAAAAATGTCTAAAAATAGAGCCTGACACAATTTTCATATAGTTTGCAGAGTCTCACTGGCACTTTGACCTTATTTTATTGGGACAAATGTACACAGAACAGGGGGTTGTGCTTCTCTTTGCTGACAGCGAAAAGCTGGCCCATGCCTGAAGCTCTAAAGTGTTTTGTGCTCATACCCACAAATCTAGATCGTTTCTGTTGCCATCCTGTTTAACAATATGAAAGGATAACAAGTGAAATGGCTCATATTTATTGACAGAAATAGACTGCAAAACAGAAAATTCAGTTTGTGGAGAAGTGGTCTGAACTACAGAATATAAGAAATAAGACTTGAGATAAAGAGCACAAGACAGAATTGATTGGTCTGTAAGTTAGAGACTGAAATTAATCAAGCATAAATTATTATTCAGAATTTATTGAATTCAATGAAATGAAACCCAATATTAATACAAATAATTGCTTGAACTGTGGAAAAGGCAGACCTGATTTACAGGGTGTGAACCTAAATGTACATCTAGACATTTTAGAAAAAAAAAGCGGAAGGGTTAACAGGAAACTGGAAATGGATGTAGCTATGTCAAGACCTGCGTCCTCTGAGGCCTGCATCCATAACAAGTCCTAGCAAAGAAAAATAAAATTTTTTTACCCAGGTCAGTTGTAGCTGGAAAATGTTACTTTTTACAATTTTGAAAATATGCTTAAAGAGCTGAAAAATGTTGAGTGGTGTTTTAGGTAGGCAAGAGTGGCCTAACTCTGAGAGAAGGGAAAGATGACATATCAACTAAAAAAGAAACAGTTTAAACAGTCTGGACATGTTTTCAGGTGGCCAGATTGTACTTCCTAAATAATTGCTGTGGTGTTGGACTCTGTTTGATTTAATAGGTAACATGTGCTGAAGCCACAGCTGAATGAACTATTTACAACAAATAATTTATTTGATCAATGTCGTCTTCTTTTCTGTTCATGAATTATCCACAAACAGGTTTTTCCCCACTAATTTGTTCATTATTCAAAATTGCTCAGCAAATGCTTTGTGTGAGTTTTTTTTCCTTTTTTTTCATTTTTTTCTCTCTTTCTTTGTAAAGGTATGGTTATACAAGAAGGGTCTTTTACAGTGGGACTCAAGACACCTGAGTGTTCTTTTTAGTGTTCTTTTGACTGAGGGGAAAATAACCTATTTTCTATTGCTTATTTTCTATATTTGCTGAAAATATGAATAGTGCAGCATCTTTTCCTTTCTATTGATAGGATTTTAGGCAGGAAAGGACTATTAGATCATCTACTCTAATCTTTTTTATGATGCAGATATAGTAGGAATTAATCTAATTTCTCCCATACTGAGTTCAATAACTTGTGCTTAACTAAAGCAGATTGGAACTTTATTTTAAAGCTCTTTCCGACAAATGGCTAAGTAGTTCTTTATGAAGGGGTTATTATACTGTTTTCTTTTACAAGCTTGTGTAACTACTTGATGATCTCTATTTTTTGTCATGCAGAATTGTTTTTATTTGCTGATCTGATGTCTGAACATCCCGAGTTCTGAGAGAACTGATGGATGAAGTGGTTAAGCTGCTATCAATCGTATTTGAAAAGTTGTGGCAGTCCATTGAAGTTCTCACTGACTGGAAATGGAGAAATTGAACCCCCAATTTTAAAAAGAGAAAAAAGAAAAACCTGGGAAACTCACAGGCTGGTCAGTCTCACTGCTTGCTTCCTAGCAAGATCACAAAGCCAATCCACCTAGAAACTATGTTAAGGCACATGGAAATTTAAGAGTTGTTTGGTTAGAGCTGATTGGGGCTCTACTAAGGGTAAATTGTACCTGAGAAATCTGGTGGTCTTCTATGACAGGGTTTCAGCATTGGTCAGAAAGGGAAAAACAGCTGATACAGTGTACCTGCATTTCTGCAAAGCATTTGACACTGTCCCACATGACATCCTTGCCTCAAAACTGGAGAGAGGTGGACTTGATAGCTGGACCATTTAGTGGGTAAGGAATTGGCTGGATGGCCACTGTTGAGGAGCTGTGGACAATGGCCTGATGTCCAAGTAGAGCCCATTGATGAGTGGTGTTCGGCAGAGGGTGGTATCAGGTCTGGTGCAGTTTAGCACCTTAGTTGGGAATGGGGACAGTGGGATTGACTGCAGCTTCATCAGGTTTGCTGACCACAGCAAGCTGTGGTTGACAGGCTGGAGGGAAGGGAGGGAGTCCAGAGGGACTTTGAGAGGCTCCAGAGCTGGACCTGTGCAAACCCCCTGAACTTCAACAAGGCCAGGTACAAGGTGCTGCACCTGAGTCAGGGCAATCCCAAGCATAAACTGGGTGAGGAGTGGATTGAAAGCAGCCCTGAGGAGAAGGCCTTGGGGGTGTTGGTGAATGAGAAGTTCAGCATGATGCAGCAATGTGCTCTTGAAGCCCAGAAAGCCGAACGTATCCTGGGCTGCATCAAAAGAAGAGAGACCACAAGTCATCCTCTGCCCTGCTCTTGTGAAACCCCCCCCTGGAGTGATGAGTCCAGTTCTGGGGCCCCGAACATATGAAAGGTGTGGATGCATTAGAGTGAGTCCAGGAGAGAGCCATGAAGATGATCAGGGGGCTGGAGCACCTCTCCTGTGAAGAGAGTGAGTTGGGGCTGTTCAGCCTGGAGGAGAGAAGGCTCTGGGGAAATCTTATAGCAGCCTTTCAGTACCTGAAGAGATCCTGCAAGAAAGATGGAGAGAGACTTTTTCCAAGGGCACATAGTGAAAGGACAAGGGCTTTAAACTGAAAGAGAGAATGTTTAGTTTAGGTATTAGGAAGAATCTTTTTACTTTGGGTGAGGAGGCATGGAAACAGGTTGTCTGGAGAAGTCATGGATGCCCCATTCCTGGAAGTGTTCAAGGCCAGGTCAGATGAGGCTTTGAGCAGCCTGGTCTAATGGAAGGTGTCCCTGCCCATGGCAGGGTGGTTGAAGCTACACAATATTTAAGGTCCCTTTCAACTCAAACCATTCTATGATTCTATAAACCTTTTTTCATCAGGGAGGAGAATGAGAGGCTTCATGGCTATGTGAAGAGTTATTTCATAAACCTTCTTATCTATTTTCCCAGGTATAGCTTTCCCACAAGGGACTTCAACAAAAAACAAACAAACAAACAAAAAAAAAAAACCAAAAAACAAACAAACAAACACAGACCAAATATCTGAGCAAGTCAAACAATGACCCTTGCAAATGCTGTCAAAGCAAATGTCTTCTTTTAGTCAATTTTTTTATGAATTCTCCTTGCAGTATTTTCCCAGTACTAGCCAAGAAAGACATTTTTAAATGTAAATTGTAGTGACAATTTTTAAAAACTTGAAATAGGCCTTGTTACTCAGAAGGCAGGATAAGTGCATTTGTCACACAGTATTATGATGAAAAATGAAGTGAGCTGCTGCCTTTCACTGAGTTTGGATTGGGATCCACATGCTGTATAATATAGCAGAAAAACACCACGCTTTTGGCAAAATATGATGGAAATCTTGAACACATAAAATTGGTGGAAGTACTCTTTAGAAATAGCCAAGTTTAAAAAATGCTATTTACTTGGAAAAGTTGTTCCATACAATAGATCAAAATAAGCGATAACTAGTTTTTCTCAGTGGTATGCCTGGTAAGATCTCCTGCCAAAAACCCACAGCTCTCAAGTTCAAATTGTGAGCTGTCCCCAGGTTGCAGCAGCATTGTTTTACAAAAGAAAGCTGTCCTTTGAAACCTATATGAAACCAACTGCATGGCCTGATGATTCCAAGCAGAAAATCACCACTCACCACTGCTGAACTGAACTAACAGGCTGTTTGGAATCTCCCTTTACCCCACTTCTGAAGCTTCTGCATTTCACTTCACTGCTGGAGTGGGCTGTGCAAGCCTGAGGGTAACATAGCACTTCCTGCCACCATATGCAACCAAAGTGCTTTCAGATGTGAGGATCATCACTACAGAGTCCTGCAATTTTATCCTTGTTACATGCTCTTGCAACTGGCCTCATCTGGCAGGTGGACAGCCAAAGCATAAAGTCAGCGTGTGAGAGTAAAATTTGTTTAAAAACAAATTTGAGTCCATAAGTTCCCTTTGTTCCTCTAAGATCAGAAAATAAAGCTTTAGTAAGTAAGATTTCTGTGAGAGCATGAGGTATAAATAACTTGACAAATGTCCTTCAGACATTTGGATTCATCTTGCCTATCTCTAGCAATTTGAAAGATGTTGAGGCTAAACAGATGATGTGTCTCCCCTTTGCTAGTGGAGGACAATCCATTCAACTGCTTTAGGATGCACTGAGCACTTGTCTGCTGGAGGCATCTGGCTTTCTTCACTGACTTTCAAGTGTAGCTAAATAAATAGATTAGATTACATTCCTGACTTCTTAGACTGCTAAAAAAACTGCGATGAATTTCACCTGAAATTATTTGCCTCGGAATGGCTGTGATAAAGCAGCTGCACCTGATGCATTAACAAGCAGCCATGTTTTTTCTCTCTTGGCTGAAGAAACCGCCACTTATCAGGTTTTCCTAAGTAAGCAGCAAGGTCTGTGATGTACACATGAAATGTCAATAAAACAGTGCCTTTAATTCTCAAGGACTAGCCTTTTATTGGTGGTTTTGAATACTATGCTAAATCTCTGAGTTGTTAGGGGCATGGCATTGTCCAGCAGCTGAATACAGGACACCCACCTTACCTTATCTGCATCATGCTGAAGTATCAATTCAGTGTAATGTGAGGAGACCAACATCCAGTCCCTTGTACATGAATGGGACAAGGGATTACTCAAAGCATCAGATTATTTTTTTCCTTTTGTGATAAATCAAGTGTCTGGGCAATAAAGGCACCATGTTGCCAAAGGAAGCTAGGGGAATGATGACCCTGCATTTGGGAATTCTCTCTGTATTGCTCTGAGTAGATATATAAATAGTTCTTTATATGCTCTGTGACCTTCTATTTCTCGAGGCCTTGGTTGTTAGAAGAAATAGCATCTCTGGCAGGGTGGTAGGAAAATGCTACACCCCTTCAGGTGAAGTACCTTCAGGTGACAGGTTGTGTATGATAATTTATGGAACATAGTCCTTGTAATATTTTATGCTGCTCAAATGTTCCAGATGATTATAGTCTCTAGATCTGCAGTTAAATTATTATCCTGATCAGAAATTTAATTGCTCTCACTTGTCTTGTTCTGTATGTGCTTTTGGCAGAGTGACAGCACTTTCTATCACTGTTTCTCCATCCATTGAGTGACACCAAATATGTTTTTAAAATCAGAAGAAAAAATATTAATGGGGGCTCTGTTGCCTGATAAAATGCTTTGTTGCTCTTTTCTGATCCGATGGTAGAACAAGGTACCTTTTAAATATTTAACAATGTTCTTAGAAAAAATTGTGAATTTTGAAGCTGCAATTTTATACCTGAGTTGAAAGTAGGTCTGATTGGTGTTCATAACCAAGATGTTTTTTGATATTTTCCTTCTTTTTACATTTCTACATAGATTTATATTTTGTAACAAGGTAAGACAGACAACATGTTTTCCAATGCAGAAGGATGAATGTTGTTTTACCAAGAATTTTATTTCCAATACGATAAATTGTCATAGCCAAACAGGAAAAAACAAAATCAACACTAGACAGTTATGATCTAAGCTTGCTTAATCAGAGGACAAAAACCCCTCCACCAAAAGAGCAATAACCAAATAAAACAGAGAAACCAAAATGTTTGAACTTTTATTATCACCAGGTTTTGAAACTGCTGTGAAATTTAGATTACCTTCTTCAGTAAGTTAGAAACTGCTTTAAGTGGTAAGATTACATGTATGAAAACTTCTGCTCATTGTGCCAAAATGATGCTGATGTTAATTTATGGTTTGAGAAGCCTGCGCAGTTTTGTTTCTGAGGCAGATGAACCATATGTTTCGCAATAAATACTTTTAATTCAAGTAGTGAGAATGATTGTAACTGTTTGGTTTTGTTGCTGTTATTTACACCAACATATGACACAAAGCAAGTGAAAGGAAGACAGGATGTATTGTAGAGTCTATTAAATAAACAACAGCATGGAATGCTGGGAGGAATTCTTAGATATGAGGGCCGTAAAATAGGAGAGTGAACTGATTATTTTAAGTACAGATGAAGTAAGGCTATGAAGAAAGATATATTTAAAAATATGTATAACAGGTATTATTATATCTAATATGTAGAAGTATTTTCGGCTATATATATAGCTCCATGGGTTTAAAGAAGCTAGTTATCATTTTCCTGCAATAAGAGTTTTAAAAATAAGCCTTCAAATTTGGTTTTCCAAATGCCATTTTTTCTGCATAGCTAAGGAAGGAACTAAGCTTTAAGTCCAAATGTAGAAATATTCTTGCTGCCTTCTTTGAAAACTTTATAGAATATTTTTCCTTAAGCAAACTAATACTTTGATTGCCTTTAAAGCATGCAGAGACACCCCAGCTTACCTAGCTTTGAATGAGCTGGGTCGAGTAATAGAAATGTTGCTGTGTCAGCTCAGTGTCCTGACTGGGAACAAATCCTCTGCCTTTTTTGCAGAACTGGTTAACCCCATACTCCCCAAGCTGTATCATGCCTGGCACCCAGCCTGGGGGTCTCAGAGCAAACTGGGCACATCTGCTGTGTTATATTACACCGAATCTTGAAATAAAAGTCTGGTACAGATCACAAGTTAAGTGTTGGGAATATTTGCATAAAAACAGTCTTTTTAATTTTTCCTTAAAAAAGTCATCTATTATTTTTTTCCTCATAATCATCTGCATGACCACTAGTTGTGCTGCTGGAGACAAACATGCTGTAAAGTCATTTAAAATTAATATAACTATAAGCCACACAAGATAAAGATGTCACACAACTCAGAAGACATTAAAAGTTTGCAGATATCTTAATTTTCCAGAGCAGTGTTTGAACCTGGAATATTTTTTTCTGTAATGTGTTTTAACACTAATTCACTCTGATTCAATTAAAATATTTCTTGCCTGGTGGTAGCTTTTTACCACTGCTTATAATTTACCCAGATATAATAACTGCTTCTGTTTTCACAACTTCAGTGATACCTTCTTCCTTTACAGATTTCCCCTTTTTTTCTAGGAAAGCAATAACTGGCATAGAGAAAGACTCAGAGTTTGTTCTCTGCAGTACAGCCCATACTACAGTCACTGGACCAGCCCAGATGCTCTTACCTTCACCTGCATTTTGGAATTGCTTTCTGCCACTTTCTGATGCCTAAATTGGCTTTTCACTAGGTATTGCTTCTCCTTTGTGCCAGAGAGATCTGTTGCTGTCAGCATGAATTTTCTCCAGCTGTTTCACCTGTTGGTACTTCTCTGCTCAGTCTTCTGACTTCAGTTTTAAATTCTCTGTGCACCTTCTTTGTTTTTCTGTGGAGAATCTTCTTTCATGTCTGTTCATGCTCCACCTGTCTTCTCTCTTTTGCCTGTCATTGTCTCCTCCTTAGATTTACTTTAAATTTCCCATTCTTCTTTTTCTCAAAGCTCTTTGCCCTTTTCCACAGTGATAATGTGAACAGATAATATGATGTCACTTGGTGCACATCCTTTCTAATCCCTTCCCTGACTGCACAGTGCAGAGCTTCTGAATGGCTAAGTCTTATTTTCTTCAGCTAGATTTTCCTAATGTTGATATGAACACTGTAAAAGTCTCCCTATCAGTGGGGACTTTGATCAGGGATTGACTCATATACTTGATTCATATATTTTCTTTCTAAACTCATAAGGTGGGAGTTCAGTTTCTGCCTGACGAAGCCCTTCTATTGAATTTGGAATTTTCAGGGGTTTTGATTGAAAGCCTAAACTTGGACAAGCAGAAGAAATTACAATGACTGCTTTGATGCCTTTATTATTTGCTTGTTTTTGGAACAGAAGGTTAGACTCTTGGTTGCATGAAGTAAAGTTCTGTTTCATAGAAGAAGTCTGTTCTAAAAAAAATACATATAGTCACAAGAGTCCTGTAGTTGGACAAATTCAGAATTTCAGTTTCAGCTTTGGAAAAGTATAGTGAGATTGGCAACTGTGACAGAATTCTATGGTCTTTCGACCATTAGGCTGGCCATGGACTATTGTGTTAATAAAGGTAAGAAATAGTTATATCTGTGTATTTTTATTTAGGCTGTAATTGAGTGCAGAATGTCATTGTGGATGGGATGATGGATATCTAACCAAGATGACAGTGTCAGCAGTAGTGGTGAAATGGGTCAGTGATATTTTCATTGTGGAATACATTAGTACAGGTATGTCTCATGGTTAGTGGAGTCCACCCCTTGTGCAGCCCTTTTCTTTAGCTAAATTAAAGCTATAGTAGAGAAATAGCTGCAATCATAGCTGTGTAACTATGCAGTAGATTAACCCAAAGTGATGAGTTTATTTTATCTCTAGCATTTAGACCTGCAGTTTTCAGAGTTGAAGCAAGCAGGGTATGAGAATCTTCACTGTCTCCACTGGTTTGCTGTGTTCTAATGATGCAGACACTTAATTGAGACGATAACGTATCTTATTATCGTATGCTTTAATTTCTTTAAGTAACACCATCCCTCTGTGCTTCTTTGTCTTCACTGGCCTGTCTGGACAGTAAGCTCCTTAGGAGTACTCAGTACCTCACTGATTGTGTGTGCAGACTTTAGAGCTGTGATAAATAATTTGGAACTCAAAACTAACACATTTTTCAGTTAACTTCAGAAACCTCAGAAATGCTGGGTACTGCCTAGATTCCCTCTGTAGGCATGGAAAGAAAGAATGATCTCGACCATTCAAATTCCTGGATTTCTTTGCTATTAGAAGTCCTGATGACAGAAATCCCTGAGGCTTGGAAAAGAAATATGTTTAATAAAAAACACTAATTAATAAAAATGTAAAATACATATGAACATATAATATATACATTAGATATAATAGTCCTGTGGACCATAGAATGAATGTGGGCTGTCCAGTGAAGAACACTTCACACAACATGAAAATATAGGGGAAGATGTTGATGAGGAGACAAGAACAACAGAGGGAAGGAGAAGTGTGAATGTTCAAAGAAGAACTTTGAGTTTAACATCTTGTCCTTTATCCCACTGGGGGAATAGGAATACACTCATTTTTCCTCAGTTGTCCTCCAGGGAAATTTCTAACCTTGGCTCTGTACCACTGATGAGAACTCTTTAACTTCCCTTGATGGTCAGTTCAATTGCCTAACTCTTCTCACTCTGTGAAACTTCAAGCAGTAACTATATTTGACCTAAATTTCCCTTGATGCTGTTTAAGTTCATTACTTCCTCTTCTGTCCTCATTAATTAAGGGGAATAATTGATTCCTGTTCTTTTTATAACATCACTTTATGTACTTGAAGATAGCTCTCTGTCACTCTTCCCAATTTTCTCCCTGACACATAAATATGAAGACAAAAGGGAAATATTTTTCAAGCTGGGTTATGTCAAGAAAATAGGGCAACTCTTCAAGGAGAAGGAAGATAAGCCATGAGAAACAGTATATTAATTAAGATTGGGAGAGGCCTGCAAGACAGCCTCTTGTCTAGTCTTTTCTGGCTAAAATAAGATTGCTATGTACCCTCCTCATTGCTATGAGACACAGATCCCTTGTTTTCCAGCTAGTCATAGGTGCAGTTTCTTCTTTTTAGACAGATGAAAGTCTCCCTGCTTTGCTTTCTTAGATAATCTGAAGGGAGAGCTGGGATTTTTTTGTGCATGGGTTTTTGATATAAATCAAGTTTAATCGAGTTCTTTGGATGCGGGTGTGTGTTTTTAGGGTTTCTCACTTCCAGCCTTCTGGTTGAAACTGAATATAACTCGCAATCCTTTCAAACGTAGCAATCTGTCTATCATTTTTATTTCCTTTACATTTTCAAGGTTATCGCTGACAGAAAATTGGATAGAAACTTTGTAAAAATATAACTGAAAGCTGTGATTATCTTTTATGCATATGCAATTCCTGAAAGATAGGGAGGCCCACAGCTGTCTACCCTCATGAATTCCAATGTGGGGCACAAATCTAATCATCACATGATTATGTAGTGATGTAATCTAGTATCTGTCAATATCACGGAAACTGTTGCATGTTGTTTTTTAGATAGGTAGGACCAAGAGCACAGATGTACCTTGCATATATTTTCAGCATTTCTGCAAGTGGAATAAACCCCTTCCCCCCCTCCATTTCTAACTACAGGGAGTATTTAGTCTGGAGACATAAGGTTGTTTATATTGTCATTATCATAAATGGTGTGATTGTTCCAGTTACCTAGGTAGAGAAGAAATTATCATGTTATTCCAGAGTGTGATCTGGCACTGACTTTGTGTTTTATCAGCTCAAAGCTATCATTAGTGGGTAATCATTTTAGGAAATTATTCTATTGCTCATTTATATAGCCTAAAAGCAGTTTTGGTGATTTTCCTTAGGCTTTTTGTTAGTTATATCCTTTAGTGCTGTAATATGGTAGAGACTGTGCAGAAAATATTTCAGTGCCTTTAAGTGATGGAGAGAGGCCAGTGACTTTGGGTTTTTTTCTCCAAGCAGTTCAAATACTGTTTGTATATTTCTTTTACAGCTGTGTTTCTCATCTGTGTTGCTGAGATATAGTGTATTTTAGTGCTTTGATGATAAGAGAGCTAGGATTTCATTGTCAGAGAAGTAATCTTGAGCAATAGTATAGGATACTTTCCAGATTTTGTGAGTCTCAAAGCATTTAAATAAAATAGGACAAAGCTCAGTTGCTCTATTGCAGCAGCTAAGGGTTTACCTGTACTGCTCTCACTTTGATGACTACAGCATGTAGGGGGTCAGAAACAGAGGTTAAGCACTGTAAACTGTACAGCTGGTCTGGATCTAGCTGCAGAACTTAAAATGTTACCTAATTTCCTGCATTAGCTGCTGGTGCTACCCAGTGAGTAGATTAAAACTTGCTTAGATATGCACATATGAAATTCCCTCACAGCAGAAACAGCAGTCTAGAGCAGTGCTTTGGGCTGAGACTTGTAACTGAGGTTCTGAGATGAATTGAACTACTCTGGACTAGCTGACAGAAACCAGCCAACCTGCAGGGAGGTGCATTTTACACACATTCACCACAGGTGGAAGCACTCATGCAGCGACACATGGGGCTCACATGACATGCTTTGACTCCTGAAGTTGCTCTGTGCTTATTGGAAATCTGCAATCAGAGTTTCAGGATCCCAGGATGTCTCTTGCTTAGTCCTGTATCCCTGGGCTGTGGTAAATAACTTGGTGCGCAGCTGGGTGTGAAGACCTCAAACATGTCCTTGTCCTCTAGATGACAAGCATAAGCTAATTAAGTTGTGCTTTAACAATATGGTTGTCTCCTTGTTAAAGGATTGACATGGACTGAACACAGGTTGTGTGTGGTCCTGTGTCCAAGGGTAACTTCTA
>WBNO01025603.1:213191-301141 GCA_013400575.1 Peucedramus taeniatus
TTTTTTTTTTTTTTTTTTTTTTTTTTTTTTTTTGTTTCCCCACCCTCCCTAGAAGCACAAGCTACTTCAGAAAAAAAACTCCAAAATGTCTGATTCTGTCATAGACACACATATAGATATATTTCTCCGTTCCGTAAAATCAACATTCACCTTCATTTCAAAGGGATAATCAGTGTAATAATCCTGTACTGGTTAAATTTTTGTAGTCTACTTCTAAAAATATCAAAGACCAATTCAATAAACTTACTACAAGGAATTCTTTTAATTACAGCAGCTGGCACTGTTTCTCCTTCAAGGCTGCCTAAAGAGGGTATTGTAAATTAATCTGGGTAGCTAATTATCAGCCTGTCAGCCAGTCTAGAGTAACAGCCCCTCATGCCTCATCCTGTGTGAGCCCATGGAGTCACAGCTGACCATGCATTCATTAAGGAAAAATCACTGCTGTAAAATCACACTGTGCATCTTACATGGTGTATCGCCTTCCTCAAGAGGCAGAGATTTCTGTTGCTTGGGAGACTTCCATGATGTCAGCAGTTCCCTTCCTGTGTGTTTGCCATGTACATTTTTGTTTTGTCCTACTATTATAGGCAGTCTTGATGACAAATGCATTTGCATTGGTGTTTGCATATTGATGCACATTTGTGGTGTCTCTTTGTTGCGACACCTCTGGAGCAGTTTTACAGCTGAGGCTTGTCACAGGAATTGAAGTCTGAAGCAGATCATGACACTTGTGTTGTAGACTTGATGTCACATTGTCTATGCAGAGAAAGGCTGTTTACTTTTTCTTCTTTCTATGAGGCTTTTTTTGTATATTCTGACTATGGCTTTTCCAGTGATGACTAATACATCTTCTAATACACAAAAATATTTTAGCACTGTTTCCTGTCTTAGGCTTGGATAGTTGGGAGTTTTTTTGTCAATACCAATCAGGTATTTATCCTTTAAGGGAAATATGACAATTCCACATTTTCTGATGGGATTTAATCATTTACAACTTTCACTACTGCTTTTCTGCCTCTTAATTTATGACAATATGGTTTACTATATTAGACTTGCTCTTTTTCTTGTTTGGCAGCAGAAAACGTTAGCCACAGAACTCTTCTGAAGCCACATATGAGAAATTTCATCCCTAAAGCAGCTGCCCTTAGCAGTCCATCATATAGGGCACACAGGGCATAGCACAGTATGGGGGCCCAGCTGGGTGATGACACAGGGAGGTCTGCCCTACTTATCATGAGGCTGAAGTGAAGCAAAGCCACTACTGGACACACTAACCAGTTTTGTTGGGGTTCAGAGCATTGGCCAATCATTTGACAAGTGTCAACACAAAATTGACCGACTCTGAGAAGAGTATCACACTGACTAAACTCATGGAGGTTGAAACAAGCACTGAAACCTGCCCATCAAATGGTAGAGAGGGGAAGCAAGTGCATTACACTCCTAACATGGCTTTCACTTCAGCTCATTTCAACTATAAATGGTTAGAATGAGCCAAAATATGTGGATCAGCTAAATTGCAGCCATACCACTTTTAAGGATTATAGTGATTACATACTCTTTGTATTTTATTTCTTTTCTTAATATCGTCCTTATTGTTATTATTTTCTCTTTTAGATTTTAATTCAGAGTTTGCTACTATTTCTTTGCCTGGAGGCTTATTGCCTCTGCTGTTCTTATACTCTTACTATATTGGATGACAAATTCATCTGCTAAAATGATTTATTGCCCCAGCTCACCGGGCAGTAGCAGTGCTCACTGAACAGACAGATTTGTCAATTTGTAGCACAGATATCTTTATCTTCCTCAGGTGCTCTGGAATGGGAAGTAGTGGAAGCATATTTGTGATTGCAAAAGAAAAACATCTCAAGGAACAAGGTGCAAGACAAATGAGTAGACAAAGGCAAAGGAGGGAAAGCAAAGAAAAGGGATTTAATTTTCCTGTGTTATGAGATATAAACTAGTGGGATGAACTTAATTGCTACCTCACAGCTTGGTTTGTGTCTCATGAATTGCTATTCTGGTCACTGTCTTTCTACTTTCTGTTTACATTAGCTGTCTTTTTCTTGAGTACAGAGGAGAAAATAAAAGAGACCAGCCAGGAGCAATCCCTGTGAAGGGTGCTGAGGTTTGGAACCTATCCCTTTGCCTTGCACTTTCCTGCTCTCTCATACTCACCTTGTCTCTTCTGTGTGTACAATGGAAGTATCATTAGATTAGTTTGGACTTTTGGATTTTATCACTAGACCTTTTTTTTGATGTGAACAGTGAAAAATTAATGATAGTAATCAGTTTGCACTCTCAGTCATGGTGCACTACCAACATCCAAAGCACAGATCCCTCTGATTGCTTGACAAATACACACCCATTCTGTGACCTCTGATCAAGTATTCCTTTCCTGATCCATGTCCCCTGCATCCTCCTGCCAAAGTGTAAATGCTTTTATTTCTTGCAGCTTGCTCTGTGGATTAAACCTTTGTGCCCTTTATCATTTTGGTACAGTTAAGAAGAGGGTTGTCAGCTATTTTTTGGTTCAAATTTGCTGTATGCTTTTTTTCCTGTATTCTTTCTGCAATTATTTTTCCCTGGCTCAGGTTGAACTAAGTGCTTGAAATGGATTTTTAATTAAAATCTGAAACATTTCTATGACAGAAGAATTCTTCTTGAAAAAACCTTTACATTGTCAAAGGCTAATTCACACTATAAAATAGAAATAAACATTGGAAATATGTTCAGCTGTCACTGAGAAGCCTGTTTGGACAACTCTATTGAAAAACAGATTGATACACTGAACATGGGATGGAATTGATTTTTTTTTTTTTTAAGCAGATCTACGTGGCAAAACAAAACCGTACATCAACATCTTCCAGATTAACTAAATGAATGCAAAATAATGTATGTATTTCTCCAAGTGAATCCTACATGCATGAAATCAGTGAGTTGGTGTGATAAAGCACCAAGTGCTGGCACTGACTTCACCAAGAATCCCGTGTTCAGCATCTGTGAAAGTAAGACAATTATTTCTTCACTCAAATTTGAACTGATGTCCAAATGAGACATTTTAAATAAATAAGTGCACTGCAGTAGGTGTGGAAAGATTAACTGGCCTAGTTCTGACCCTGTGTGTGTATGTCTGTGTGTTTTTATGTGTGTCATTGTCTTTGTTCTGGTTGACATCTTTCTTCACTCCTGCAATCGATTGGGTTAAATGAGATACACTTTTCAGAGAGATTTTTACTTCTTCAGCCCAAACCCAGCATATTCTCAGACATATGCACTATTTCTTAAATAATTAAATTTGTAAATAAAATAAAATCCCACATACAGTTTTTCAAGCCTCCAGGCAACTCAGTTGTCAACTAAAATCCTTTGAATGTCCTGCCATGAAAATGGCTTTAATATTGATTCATTTCTATTTTTTTAAAATAAAGGTTAAAGGGAAGAAACGATAGTACTACGCCTTCACGGGAATTTTGGTAAGTTCAACAGCGTTCACTGTATACTAACCCCTTTCTCACAGGATACTAACCCCTTACTCAAAGTATACTAATCCCTTTCTTTTTTTACCCTGTTAAGGCTAAGCACACAAAATTAAAAGATAAAGTTTGAGCTACATTTCTTGAAGGCATTGTTTCTCAAAACCAGAAAGATAAGATATTCAAGGACAGTAAAAGAGAAGGGAGTGTAAGAGTTACAAAGGGAAATCAAAGCCTTGTGGAATACAGAAGAGAACTGGTGTTTCCATCCCTCTCCCCAGTTAGTCAGAGTAGATTTTGAAAAGAAAACTAATTTGCATCCACCCCTACACAGTAACAGCAGCCAGCTCATTCATGTTAGTATTTAATCATCATCACTATATTGTCTTTAATTACATAATCACACACTGGGTTTCCCCCTGGATTCTGCCTTGTTCAGAGCACAGGGGAGTTGTGCACACTGAAAGAACAGCAATTCAACTGTTATTTTTTTTCCCTTTGCTAGTCAGTGTTCAGACCCAAGCCTTATTCAGTACATGCTGTGCAAAGTTTGTTCTCATATCCACATTATTCATTTTTTCCCCATGGCTTTTTCTAACCATCACCTTTCATGTGCCCTGCACAAAAATTCTTCTTCTGTTACAGAGCATTTTCTGAGGTGTTCAGGTTCATATCCATTGTAGTAATGTGGAGCTTGGATGCCCAGGTATGGAGCTAGATACAACCACTTATTTTGGATATCCTCCTTGAGATAATTAGTGCCTATATTTTCTGGGTGCTTAGTACTGAAAGTTATTTTGTGTTCAAAGCCCAGCTCCTTGTGACTTTGGTTGCAGCTGTAATTGCACCTCACAGTCTTAAACTAGAACACAGAAGCTTTTTACTGGGTCCCTTAAAATGAGGAATATTTTTGTGAGTGCAATATGCAAGCATTTGTAAAGAAGCTTTGTTAAAATACCTTGCTTCACAACCTAAAGGGATTTCCTGACAGCAGTGGACTGAATCCAGTCCTCCAGGCTGGATCCAGCTACTTTAACTATAAGGCTGTCATAGGAAAATAACTTCATCAGGTCTGTTCCTTTCTATCTCAGGGAGACAAATAATATCATACTTTTAACAAATTAATCACATCATTTCTTCAAACTGATAAATTGCTCTATGCCTTTTAGAAATATACTACAGAACCAACCACTAATACTGGTGATTTAAAATATTTTATCTGATTTCTAGCCTTTGAAGGCTAGACATTCATGGTCAGATGTATTTATAGCTCTACTAGTATAGATATTGTTCTTTGTACTAAGTAGTTAGTTTTACTCTTTATGTTTACCTCTATGATATATTTATGGAACAAAATTATATTTTCTCTTAACCTTTATTTTGCTGTATCTCATTCCCTGAGTATATAGTAACCCTTCTCTCAGTTTATTGCCATTTCAGTTGCAGTTGATGCTAAACTCCCTAAAGAATTTGAGATAAGGTTTTATCAGTACTATCTGCCACAGAGGGTAAATATTCACCTTTTTCTATGCCAGTATCATACTGCTGGCTGATGGTCATTCTATGATTGATTAAGATAATTAAATCTTTATTATTTTCTTGCATCAGCATTCAGAGAAAAATGTTAGTGGTCTTTAAGTGCATGTTAATGGTGCTTAAGTGCGTGTGCTCACTTCCAATTTCTCTGACAAAGAATTCAGAGGTCTTGAAAAATGTTCTCCCTGTGCACCTTGACTGGCCGTGGAGGTGAAGTATACTGCTCACTAAATGGAAATACAGGTTTGTTATAAAACTGACTGTAACCCCATGGTTGTAATGCCCTTTGAAAAGGAGGCCAAATTAGGAGTAAAAAGAATATTCTTTCCTGCTTTACTTCAGACTGGAGGGTATGGCTTTTCTGAAACGGGGGAGCAAAAGTAATGGAGGGCTGCTAAAGAAACTATGTCAAGAGCAAATTTCTGCAAATGGCACATTTCTTAGACTTACCTTGATGTTAAGGTGAAGCATTTAAGGTCTGCTATGGGAAACTGTGGTGAGTATTCCTATCTATTCCTTGAACTTGAAAAACTTAGATTGTCATACTGTAGGTGGACTGAAGTGAGATATAAGTTTTCAAAGGATTAACAGATATTAGTTGTTTACAGAACAAGCATACCAGCATAGGTTTTCGAGAGGTTGAAGACTCTCTTCCTTGTCCCTTCCTCATCCTCTCAAATTTGATTCTTTCTGCTTTTAGAAAACTGTAAAAATTAAAGTTTGGAGAAACTGAGATCTCATGCTCTTCATTGACATGAAATATGATTAATTTTGCCTTGCAAGTTATTGTCTTCTGTTAGAAATATATCTTACTTAATAGAAGGAAAGAACTCACCTGATTAAGAAAGAAGTATTTTACAGTAGCTGTAGGTTAAGATTCTGGTGTGTGGATCCTGATCTGCAACAGACCTTTAGAGCAACTTTCAAGTAATCTTTACCCTCCCTTTCTCTCTGTTCTTTGAAAAATAGAGGAATAGCATCTCCTTTCAAAACAGGTGCCAATAACTTAGAAAATCTGAGATGCTGAGTTATTGTAATTTAGAGGCCATGTAGGAGCATAAATGTGTGCTTAAGTTAACCTGATTTTTTCATCTCGCTCAGTATCCTGCCCTAGACTGAGACAGCCCAGAGGTGATGCTTAGGAAAGGGCAAGGGAGAGGAACAGCATATAGCTCTCTTCCCTAAATCACATAATTCCCCCTTGCTCCACTGCCTTTTTGCCCTGTAGATGGAGACAAGTGTGCCCTGCTTCAGTGACTCTGGAATTTTCTGGATAAGATTCATTTACTTAAGATTATTTTTTAATGATGGCTTATAGAGCCACAATAAAGTTAATGGTTATTGTTGTTACTAATTATGTTTAATTTCATGATTTCTGATAGGAAAGAGAGCAGAAGAATCCCCTCAACAGTCTTGGGAAGCAGGTACTTAGTTCCTAGAAAATGACCGAGTGTATTCTTGCAAAGCTTTTAGCTGCTTACAGGAAAAGTCAGATGAGGAAACAGTCTCTAGTTTCTGTGGCTGGCAGGACCTCAAGCATGCCCTTTTCAGGTTTTGGCTGTGTATGTGTTCATTATTGGTCTCTCTACCAGGCCACAAGTGAACAGAGAGATAGTACTGGGCCTGGGTTTGGTGGTGCAGAATAAATTTGACAGGAGTTTTCCTGAAGATTCTCTCTCAGAAACAAAAAGAGAGAGTAAAGCAGCAAAATACTAGCAAGTCTTTGATGGTACCAAAGTGCAAAAATGGCAATATATTTCATTTAAAGTAGTGGCTTAAAGACCCACCCATCTAAAGCCTGATCCTACCCAGCTTTGGAAAGCAGGGAGCTGTCTTTTGTCTGGAAATACTGTTAGTTTGCTGCATCTATTTTGAGTTCTGGCAAGCACTTTGCTAGCATTTCACCTGTAATCTCCAGGCTCTCTGGAACTGAACACAGATGTTGTTCCACGGTGAACTCCATTAAATAACACCACTGTAAAGTGGGGTTTACCTCTGAGAGTGGAGATGTGTGTGTGTGTGGTGAAGAAAGGAGTGGAATAAATGCTCAAGTAGATGTCATAACTAGTAGAGGAAGGAAGACAAAATGGAAGAACTTATTGCCAAATGTTTAGAATGAAAAGACTCAAAAAGAGTTTAGAGATGGAGATACTGGTGGATGTCTACTGAAACACTGTTTAAAAAGGTGCTCTCTGTTCCTGTTCCCTAGAAGTTCTGGGAAAAAATTGTTCTCTAAGGACTCAGAAGAATGAATGAGCAAGTCACCAGGGCATTAGAAGGCAGTGCAATATGTCATCTACAACCTGGAACACAACAGTGAAAGTTGTAGGGCCCTTTGGGATGGTTTTAGACATTGCAGGTGATGTCTCTGAAGGTGGTTTTATTAACTGTGCTGCTAAAAGTTGATATGCTCATTTGCATATGCATGGCAGTGCATACAAATACTAAAAGTGCTTAATAGAAGAGAAAAGAATCAAATCTTCTGCTGGAAAAAAGCTAGGTAACCATTTATAGGCAAAGATCAAGAATAAAATATGACAGTTGATTTCTAGTAATTAACATATTTTGTTTGGTATGCCAGGATTCTAGGTATTCAAAGATATGGCCTAATTTTTGACTGGCATAAAATCTCTTTTAAAATTTGTTTTAAAAAAATGTTAGGTTATGGAGAGAGATTATTTATTTTAATTCCAGAAAGATAAGAAACAGGTAATTATAGATATTATAAATGTTTATATATAGTAAATTGTGTAATTATCCCTTAAAGTCTGTTTCTGCCATTCTTGTACTCTCAGGCCTGAAGGTGTAGTGACATTGCAGCTTAGCTGTAAGGAGACAGGTACACATGAGCTAGGGCCAAAAGAAGATTTGGGATAATCATGCTTGGTTTAAGCTGATATAAATCCTCATGGAAAGAAGGTGGCCTGACACCTGTCTGGTGGGTCTGTGAAGCTGTGAATTCCCAGCTCCAGCTGATCACACATTGCCATGGCTGCCAACAGTGGCAAGAAGTGGGGGACTGGCTCACCCCTTTTGGTGACAGTGTGACACTGGGTGACGTGCAGCAGAGCATAAAACCAACCCTTTAAGATGTGGTTTTGTGGGCAATTACCACCAGTGATGCCGACCTAGGAGCTTTTGTGATCTCTGTCTCTCTTTGGTGGCTAATTCATGCATTCATGTTACCTCCTCTGGACCGAAAATCAAACCAGCAAAAAAAAAAAAAGAAGCCACTTTCAGCTGGATGAGCTCTGTTATTTGGTTGATCATGCAGCAGGACAGAAGTAAGGAGGAGCAGGGGTGAGGACAGGCAACTAAGGAGATGAAAATTCTCCTTACCCTGCACTGGAGCCACATGAAACTGTAGCATTTGGTGGCATGGGGAGCATCTGTCCCCCACCCACAGACTTTCATATCGGCACCTACATTTTTGTGACTGGCTGTATTTGGAAGCCTAGTCAGAGCTGGCCACGATAAAGGGGTAAACATTAATTTATTCACAGAAAAGGGAAATTATGTTAACAGCCCCCATTACAGAACAGAGTACTCAATGGGAGTATGGAAAACCTGGCTGGGATCTCCTACTGTCCCTGGCAAGTTCTCTAACCATAAGGAAACTTCCAAGCAGTTGTTTTTTCAATTTATTTATGGAAGTTTCAATTAGCATAAACTAATTCTGTAAGTGTACAGACTGACATTTCGTTTATGAATGTATTATGCTCCAAAATATGGTAGGTTTGGCTTTTTTCTAGTACAGGGAATATCAAAGAAAGAAACGTGAAGACCTGCCATGGGAGAAAAAAGTACCTTATGCCAGCAGGATGGGAAATGTGCACTGCAGGTAAAGATAGAGAATCCAAGGCTTTCATAGCCTGGTGGAATACTCTGGCTGTGAGGTCCCTGGTGTTTGTGGGGTGCCTGAGTGTAGCAGTCTGAGCAGGTGTCTGGGGCAGCAAATTAGGGCACACAATACCTGAAGGTAAGATACTGAGGTATTTGATGTAGCAATGCTTGCAAGCCAGGATTTAGCCCAGTATTATACAGAACATCTGCCTTTCCTCTTCTCTCTCTCTCCTGGTTTTCTACTTGCTTCCTCTGTGCTTGCTGATTTGATTTGTTTCGTTTTCTTGGAAACTAGGTCTGTACCAGCTAGATTTCCCTATTTTCTTTGTTTATTGACATGCAAAATTAGATTGCTGAATGCATGAATGAGTGTGTAATTCACTAGTTTGTAAAATTGTGTGACCAAATCCTAGTCCCCTTAAATTCAGTGGGAATTTTGGTTTATGTGTCAACAAGGCCAGGATTTCTTTCTCAGGAACTTGTATGCATAAAATGAAAATTGCTGCAGAGCTGTATTTTTACAGAACAATTTACTAGCTGTTAAATTCCTACAAAAGTATTTTTATCTTCTGAAGGCAGGAAAATATTAGCTTTATTTCATGTCATTGCTTAAGCTACATATTAATAATTAACCATTATTATAATGGAAGTCTTCCAGGTACAGAATGTGCCCATTACTGAAAAATGGAAAATAGAAAAATGAGATAGGTCAGTGCCAATACAGAGCTTGAGTATCTTAGACAAGACATCAGCAAAATTGCAAAAGCAGAAGTGTGATAACATTTTAAATAGACTCAGGTGTATTAATATCTGTTATTCCTTCTGTATAGATCTTGCATATTTAACTCCATCACTACTGGAGTATCAGAATAGCAGCCTCTGAATTACCAAAAAGTAATTACCTAGCAAAATTGTTTTTCTGTTTTTTTTTTTTTTTTTTTTTTTTTTTCTTTTTTTTTTTCTCTAGTAGAGAGCTTTTCCCCTCTTATTTTACCATATTATTCAAGAGTCTGTATTATGGAGACAACTGTCTCTATAGAGAGCTGTATGAACTTCCTGTACTATTACAAAATAGACTTTTCTCCAGGATTTTTTTTTTTTTCTGTTCCAGACACTAAGGGCTGTGTGAACATGCAACCATGTCAGACCTATACCTGTAGCAAACTGCACTGTCTTTTTTTCTGGTAAATTTATTTGTGGAAAAGAGGGTGTAAAAATGGATACTTGACAGTATGTGGGGCCAGATTCTCTGGTAGCTGCATGAAAGCTTCCCTTCAGGTCACACCACAAAAATGGTGCATGATTAAAAACAGAGGTGAAAATTATTGTGTTGCATATCAGCTGTGTGTTAGAAACAGCAGCTGGTGTTTGCTGTTGGGTACTACTTTCCTGAAAGAGCTATGCAAAGACCCTTTGTCAGGCAATCTTATCTCCTCCTGAACTGCTTTTGGGCTCTGCTTCCTCAAATGATTTGGGTTCCTTAAGAAAGCTCAATATAGACAAATCCCACTGAATTGTGTAATATAAATATTTCACTGTGCAGGGAAAAAATGTGTTCCAGACAACACTAGTAGTGTTACTAATAACGAGATCATTCCTGTTTAGAGTTAACTTAAACATGCAGGAGGAAATGTGTGTACACAAGACCTACAGAGCCCCCAAACTTTGAATTTAAAAGCTATTATTCTGCATAACAGGCTTGTTGCCTGTGTTCTGCATATAAATTAGGCTACTGGATTTGGGTGGGGGGAGGGGGGGAAGCACACTGTTTCTTCTCTTAGTTTTCTCTGCTATTTTTTAAATTCTTGTGGACAAATAATTGTGAGTGTGTTGGGTTGTTTGGAATTCATAACACCATTGCCATAATTGAGGGGGTAAATGGGTGTATGTTGCAAGTATCTCATGCTGCCTGGGGTTATGAAGGTTTGTTCCACAGCCACGAGAACTGCAGGGACTTGCTGGAACATGGTGCCTCCTGGAGTGAGGAGCAAACAGCTGCTCTATACCCCCTGCCAGCTCAATCAGACACTGGAATAGGAGGTGGTAGGGGTACTGCTCTAAGAGATTTCACATTATTCCAAATATTTGGAAGCTTTAATTATGGAACCTGACTTTAGTCTGCTAACATTCCCCTTTTCCACTAACATGTTGCAGCTGACCCAGCTGAAACATACCCTGGCGAAAATATTTTTTCACACAAGTCCTGTTCTGCATGCAGAAAGAGTTGTTTCAGCTCAGATTCAGAAGGAATTACTGCACTAAGATGGGACAGTCCAATGGCAATACTTAAGGCCAGTATTGCCCATGAAGTTTATACACAGGCAAACAAGAGACCCAGGTTCAAAGTGTGTAAAGCAGAGCTTGTTGTGTCTACAGCTTTTGACAGTGCTTGAGTAGATAAGCAAAAAAACACTTGAGAGATCCAGCCATGGTGTTAATTTTTTAAAAAATTTACAAATATAGTACACAGATAGTAGTGATGCCTACAGTTCAGGAAGTCAGATGCTTTTCATTATGAAATTCCATTTTCAGTTGCTTATTCCTTTGTCAAACTTAAATCAGCAATGAAATATCTCAGGCTGGGAGTCTGCCTTGGACTCTGTGTGTGTGTTTGCTTGTGCAAATTTCAGATAACATAATTCAATCATTTTCTGTAACAAGGTTAGAGGAAATTGTGTTGCTTGATGCTTGTTAAAGAAAAATAATAAGTGTGTTAATATTTCACTTACAAGTTATGGCACTTTGATACTTTAGCAGAGTAGATATTTGGCATTCAGCAAAGAAAACTGACCATGCACCAAAGATGAACCTTTCATTGTGACTGTAAAAGTTCATCAAAATATGGGTAATTACAAGGCTCTCACGTGTGCAGGATAGAAAAGCTGGTGTCTCATAATGAGGGGGTTGGAATGTGTGCTCTTCGGGACGTTGAACTGGCAACATAACAGAAGGTTTTTATGACTTGGGTGTTACGCATGAAAAGATGAGGGAAAGGATGATGCTGATTCTGAGACATCTTGGCTGCTTTATCTCTATTTTCCTAGCAGAGATTAGTTTATGGGGTTTTGGATGAAGCATGCTTTGGGGATTTGTTCCTTTAGCTGATTCAGCTCAGACAGAAAAAGACTAATCATCTCTGGACAAGGTAATATAGCACTGCAAGTACAAGTTCTGAAGTACAGCTGTGAATGTGGCCACAACAGTCCTTTATTCCTCTTGAGTCATAGGGAAAAAATATATGGTGCATATGTTTCTGTGTCTAAGAAATAGACTTCAACGTTTATGTTGAATTGTAGTACAGTCAGCAGAGCTGCTCTTGTTCCTTTATTCATCATGGTGAGACAATGCTCCTACAGGAGAAACATGTTTTTAACTTTCATTTCCTTCTACCCTCTCCCTCACATAATGTTTTCTCCCTGATATCTTCCTTTCTCTGTATCAGTTTCTCTACATACTTCCCTTTTCTTCCTCCTCTTGGGCTAGGTGGAACTTTGTGTGTGCCGCTTGCTTCTCATGTTTCACCAGTGCAGGCTCCTTCCAGCAGTTCTCTGCAAATTGAAGTTTACAAAAGCAGTTTGTAAACTTCAGCTTGTAGAACACAGAGGGTGCAAAAAAGCCCCAGTTTATGAGGGCCCACCTAAGGCCCCTCAGCCTTATCTCAGCCTAAAGCTGAGATATGAATCACTTCAGCTTGGGAATGTGTGCATTTGCCACAACTTCCCTGTGTTTTGGTGATCAGCCTGTTTGTTGCTGTTCTATCTCTCTAGTCTAACCAGACTGTTGCTATTCTGAATTGACAGCATTACTTTTTGCCTTCCTGATGCAGCAAATGATTGAGAAAGATATTCGTAAATTAGAAAGACAGAAATAAATTTCAGTATAATTTCTTTTACCGCTTAGACGGAATGATGAAAGAAAGCAGTCTCATTCCTTTACAGTGTGCTAAGCCTCATCTGAGAGAAAACAGGGATCTAACAAGGAGACGCCAATATGTTCCAGGTAAAATATATATCAGGAGTAATATAAAAGCAAGGAAAAGTGGTGGGGCATGTTGAGCACTATAAACTAGGGACAGCCAGAAGCAATAATCCTATGGACTTCATGTCCATTTGAGATAGCGAGTTTTGGATTTTTGTGCTGTGTCAGAAGTCCACAGACCCTGTTCTATACTTCAGGTTATTCTCTGGTTGTGGTTCTTTCTGAAATAATGTTTGTCTGTAAAAGGTTAGATCATTGTGAATGCTATACTGTGGTATTTAAAGGGGAAAAAGTGCTTTGTAGAGAATAGTTATTTTCTCTTACTAGAGCAGGAGGTTCCCTGAATCCACCAGCCAGCTGACTCCTTGTTATCCAATAAAAGCAGCTGTGGCAAGGTGCCAAACAGGATATGAGAAGCATAAAGAGAAGGGATCATGGGGAAGACAGAAACACTTACTGGGAGACAAGGGTTTGGCCTTACTCAGGGCTACTGCAGTAGCACATGGACCAAGAATTTGAGTGCTACAGGCATTAAATGGTTTTTTATGAGCGTGGACTTCTAGAACTAGGGACCTTCTGCCATACTTTGTGTGAAAAAAAAGTGCTTGATATTAATAGTGTCACATTATTTTCGTATTCATGCTTAAAAATTTCTGAGAGTTTAGCTTTCTGGAGTTAAATAAGAGTTAGAGGCCCTTAAATTCTTGTCAAGGATGTTTTGTGATCTAAAGGCTGTTGTTTTGATATGGAACTTCAGATTTCTGGTCATTGCATCAGCATAATTTGTCACCCACTCATGCCTAGCAAGTCTCTTCGTGTGAGGCCTTCTAATTGAGTTGTGAATTTAATTGAAAAATATGATAATGGATTTATGTTGCTGTTCAGTCAACCAGAGACTCTTTACCAAGGAATAAACCAATAGCCATTTTTTATTTAGATGAAGATCTGAATATTGTGGATTTCAAAGGGTATTTTATTGGAAATCTTTTTTCACAGTATGAGGAATGAGAGGATGAATTTTTAAAGCACTTCTTCAAAATGTCAAGAAAATTACAAGAAAACAAGCTGGAGTTTTTGATCTGACAGGACACTCACCTTCTTTCTAACTGTACTAATGTTTACTGATGCTTTTCTTTATGAATATTTAATGCACAGACCCTGAAAACAATCTCATTCTCTCCTGAATTTCTGAAATATTAGTTCTCGGTTTTCAAGATGTTACAGTTGGACTAATGTGCCAGGTACTTTTCCAGAAGATTGGTTTTGAACAGATGGAAATTTGCAGTGTAAAATAAGCCAAAACAGAAATGAAATGTTTCCAGTCAACTTTGTTATAAAAAACTAAACCCCAGTAAAACTCATATTATTTTGTATTTTGAGATACCTGTAAGAAAAGATAAAAGCTGTAATCTCAAAAGAAATAAAAAAGTAAATGTGAAAGTATGAGGTAACTTCTATAATTTTCCAACAGTGTAGAAATAAATTTATTCAAATAATGTTATTTTCCTTTTATCCTTGAGACACAGTCATTTTCGATTCTTTTAAAGAAATTATTTAAGCAATCATGTTTTTTGTTTGTTTAGTAGTTTTTTTGGCATCATCATCTCTCTTCGCTTCTTTGTGTATTCTTTTACAAAAATAACTGGAAAATAACAACATAAACTTCTTGTATCCTACATTGCTATTTACCTGAAATGTGCTCCTTGAGAGCTAAAATGAAGTTTGGCATCTAGGGTCTTCCCATTACCTTAACAAAATATTTATTTCAGTAAAAAACTTCATATGAGAATTGAGCGAAATATTAATTTTCAAAGTCTTCTGTTCCCTTTAACCTTGTTTGTTCTTTTGCCTGTCTTCAGCAGATGGCTGGATGACTGGCATTCTCTAACAATATTCATTGCTCATTAGCACCATGTCATTTTGAGTGTTCTTTCCATCTTTCCTGTTCTTTTTTCCTCCTTCATTTATCAACCTATACATTCATATGTTTAGTAAGTCATTGACAGTGATGTAGGTTTTAACATTTGCCTTCATTATTTTCTCCAGAAATCCTGCTTGATGGCTAGGAGAAAAAAACCCCACATCTGACATACAAGGTGATTAATGGAATATTAACCTCAGTAACTACTTTTTTGAGGTACCTTCAGAAGCATGAATTATTTGGTTTTACCCATGGGTTGCCAAGATCAGTGTATGTACTTGAAAATTCAAGCCAGCCTTCTTTTCATAATGTTTAACTAAATGCTGATTACAATGTATGCAGGGTGTCAAAATGTTAAATGGGTTTATTTGAACGATGCAAAACAACACTATTTCTGAAATGAAATTATGAGTTTATTGGTGCTCCTACTGATCTCATATTGTCAGATCTGCTACACACCTAGAGTACATATTCTGCTCTCTCTTGTAGTTAATGTCACATCTGTATGTAATGTACAGATGTCTGCTGTACTGGCAGCTTCCAAAACTGCAGGAAGAATTTCCCTCAGAACCTGCCAATCTTTAGTGGAAGAAATCTATCACTGAGAAATTTATTTTATGCAGAAATCTGAAGATATTCCTCTATAATGCCCATTTTTGTTTAGTTTGTATCTGTTGAAGTATTTAAACTGATACTGTGAAATCAGAATAAAGCCCCATGTTGACAGTATGTGCATACCTCTACCAAAGGCTTTCCTGAATTCTGTTCTGAGATGGGGTTATCAAAATCTTGCCCACCATTCTTCTGACTCTACTATTGATAGGTTCAGTGATGAAATTCCTCTTGACTCAAAGTAATAGAGGGATAGTGTTCAGCAGATTTTCCTAATTGGGCTCATAGCAAGTGCGGGGAAATACAACTTAGTGAATACATGAGCTTTACCCTAACTATTCTGAACCCAAACAATGAGCTTGTTTCTCTCTCTCTCTCTCTCTCTCTCTCTTTCCTTTTTTTTTTTTTAAATATGAGAACATTTCAGTGTTACTCTTCAGAATATTATGTTCTACAGCCTTCTCTGAGAGAATGTAAAATACTTTGAACCTGTTTCCCTGAATTATTGGCAGAAGACCTTTCTCAGAAAATCGGTGTCTTTGAACCTTCATATTTAATTTGTATTTTACACGTTAAATTACAGAAGCAAGAGAAGTCTGACTGCAAATCTTTAATTAATCATAGCAAATTCTCCAACTGTGTGAAACATGATTCATTCTGCTATTTGACTCCTATAGCATTTTAGATTTGATTTTTATAAATTACTTGTGCCACCACTGTAGTGTAAATGGATGTGTAAGGGATTGTAATTACCAAGAAACTCGATGTACAAATGAAAACAGTACATAGGCAAATAATTACAGTTCCAAACAGTACATTATTTAATACAGTAACTTTTAAAGATTTTTTTTCTTAAAATGGAACAGACGTATTTCTGGTTAATGCAGTTGATTGTCAGAATATTTTTGTTGCATAGGACAGAATGAATGATACTATATGTACCAGGCATCTCTATGAACCCACAGATAAAACATAAAATTATAGAATATTCTGAGGTGGAAGGGACCCACAAGGATCATAAAGTCCAACTCCTGACCCAACATAGGAGAACACCAAGAATTAAAAATCAAAGAAGAATTTATGTAGAAATACATAATTTTGCTTTTGCCTCATGTTCAGTGACCAAATGAAATAGGAATTTTGCAAGAATTAATATATGGTATCACTCAAGTGATTTGGGGTATGACTCACTAAAACATCTACTCAGTAATTTTGCAAGTAACTAATGAAGGCAAATATTGAAAAAAATAAAAAAATTGAAAAATGTCAAGTAAATTGTTGTTAGTGCAGATTGCACTTGGTATGTTGAAATAAAAAGAATAAATATTATAACAATCAATACAAGTATATGTATAAGCCAATGAAAATAAAATAATTAGTTTGAGCTTAGATAAAACTTCTTTCCAACACATATTTCAAACTCAGTTTTCCTTACAAATGGAAACACTTCTTTTTGTGGTCAAATTTTTATTTACTAAAACCAAAAGGATTGCTAGGGTACTTGGATTCACTCAGTGTTTTAGTCATAACTGAGAACAAATCTGCTATCTTTGAGACTGCTGGGTCAGTTGATGATCTACTGGGTGACAATCAGAACTTACTGTCAAAGCATGACTTCAGTTCTCCAAGAGGTTGACTGTTGGCATATTTCCATGCTATTTGACATAAACTAGATTAGATGATTTAATATCCATTCAAAATTAGGATCAGCATACATGTCCAATAAGATTTATCCTGCTGGGTTCCAATCTGCTTCCTTAAATGTATCAGGTGTTTACTAAAAGAGAGTGGTCAGGAGCACAATCTGAACAAAATTACTATAACAGTCTGTCAATGCAGTGACACCTGGTAAACAGGAGTCTTATTTCAGTGTGGTAGGTGAATTTTTTTCTGAAGTCTCTTGGGAGGAATTAGCGAATAGTCACTGAAAATTAGAAATTAATAAGTGGCAGAAGTTCTGTGTTTCCTCTCATATTTGATGCTGTTTCTTTCTGTACAAGAAAATTAAAAGAGTACTTTCTTAGAATTATGCAATAATTGGGGTTGGATGGGACATCTGCAGAAAATTCCATCCAAATCCTTGCTCAAAGTAGGGCCTGTGCTGCTCACTGTCTTGTTTGGTCAACTTTTGAACTTTTCCAGGGTGGAAGATTCCACAGCATCCCTGGGAACCTTTTACCAATCTATGACAGCTCTCATGGTGAAATCTTTTTTTCTAGCTCTGGAAATCTACAGTGTTGCAGTTTGTTTCCATTGCCTACCCTTTTTTTTTGTTTGCTATAATTCAAAATCCAGATCACAAAGAAATGATGAGCATGTAACAGCTTGATCTCCAACAGCAGCACTGGACATGTCAGGCCAGGACAAAGAATGGGCTAGGTTTCTGATGGGGAATGTTTATTAATCTACCAGCTGTATATATTACAACTTCAGCAACCTTTTTAACCACCAGAGTAATGATACTGAGTCCTAGTTTCAACTGAGAGGTTCTGAGACTGTCACAGAAGTGGCCCCAGTAGATGACAGCCTTAATAAAGAATGAATTGTCTTCCAGGGTCTTAAAGTCACGTGTGTTGGCAAATGTAACTCTCGTGTGCAAAGAGTTGTTGGTTTAAAAAAAAAAATCACATTTTCATCTGTGGTAATCCCACAATGGAGACAAGGCCATGTATAGAGTACTAAATATAAAACCAAGTCTCATTAGAGTCTTAAAATAAAGCCACCAAATACACAGAAATCTCACTCCTTCCTCTAGCAGATGTACACACTATCCTGCATGGAACAGAATATGTGGAAGCTTGTGGAAGGGAAAGAATATTCACTATCATAATCCTTGTATGACTGATCTGCTGAGGCCTCTTAGTAGTTGTAGGGGATAAAGTAGGGGACAGGCTCCTAGTAGAGAAAGATTCCAAATCCCTTTCACTTGGGATACCAATCATGAGAGGAAATGAGCCCCATTAAGTTCCACCTCAAATATGATTTACAGTAATGCTTTAATACATGTTGATTTTTCCCCAAAAAAATTTGCCTCAGTGTAGGCCAGACTCTGAATAGTATTGTTCTGAAAAGGAGAGCATGTCTGAGTCCCTTCTGCATGGGAAGGCAGGTGGCTCTCAGTTGTTCCAAAGCTACTGGTGCTTTCTCAGTGGAGTAATGCAGCTATTGATACAGATTTATAAACATCTCCTCTTGTTTGTTCTTTCTTAAAGCTCCTTGTAAAATTCAGATAAACAAGGGAAAAAATCAATGTAAAACATCAAAGGTAAATTTGAATCTGTGTTATCTGGAAATCTATGCAGCCCTGATGAGCCTAAACACAGTTCAAATATGGAGTTCAATAACTCAATCAAATCTGGTTCTCCAGTTTAGCTTTGTGAATGTTTTAGTAAGATTAATCTGTATGTCCAGTTTAAAATTAAACTAGGTATCATGAAGGCATACGCCTTGTTTGGGGCTTTCTCTGCAGAAGTTTCACACGGCTTCAGTCAGTCATAGTCTAGACACAAATGACTGTACACCCCCTTGGCTGGTTTGTTTACTCCTCCTAGCTGAAAGCTAGCAAAGCATGTGCTGGCTCTCTGCTTTCCATTATGCAACAGGCAGCTGTCAATCTCTGTCTAATGCTGTCACAGCTCTGGTAATCTCGAGTGATGAACAGCTGTGCCCAGGGATACGCGTGAGGATAACTGCTTCTCATTTTATTGTCAATGTGGTGCTGCCATGAGCTCTCTCCCCATAACTTTTATTGGTTTCTATGTCATTCTAACTTGGCGCCAGTCATTTTCTAGTACAGAATTCCCAAATTGCACAGGAGTGTTTTGTCCTTAGCATGGAACATAAAATGAAAATCAGCTGAGTTTCTATCAAAGCAGTTCAAAAGCTCTTGTTTTTACTTTGCTTTAAGGCATGAAGGAGCAGAGTCAGGGTGATTATCCTGGCTCAGCTGCAGAGCAGTAACTGCTTAGGCCTTTTAATTATTTTGACTTACTTTCCTCAAAGCAATGTTTGGTTAAAATTACTACCTTGATTTTGGGTTCTTTTTCTTTGGTTAAAAACTGGAGTTGCTGCTGTCACAGGGTTTAATCGAGCATGAGACATCATAGTGGGCTTGGCCCAAGCTTGCTGATGAATGAGTTTTCATTTGGGAAATTTGGTTTTTACATTGAGGCTATACAAGTATCAATTTAATAATCTGCCACCTGAAAAATGCAAAGTGATTCAAGAACATTTTGGTTATGCTTTCTTATTTTTGTTTTGAATTTCTATATGAGAAACTATCTCAGCTTTCAATTTCAATATAATCCAGTGTATGTATGTCTAACAATATTTTCTAGGTTTAAGAAAATACCTGAAATTTTGATGAATGTGTGTTTTAGTTATCTGCCAAGCTTTATTGAGTGCAGAGTTTATCTTGAATTTCACCCTTCTCCCCAGACTAATTCTCCCTTCAGCCAACATCGCCATTTTCAAAGAGCTTTAGTTGCAGGAAGTAAGGCTGGGATTTATGCTTCTGCATGAGATAAAACTTACAGGAAGGGAATAGGCACCACCCTCACATAAACCTGGAAGTTTTGCCACTGCTGAGATCTAGTTTTCTTTTGTTCTGAAGGGGAGGATATGTAGGGTTTGGTGTTCATCAAAGCAGCTGCTGCTACAGGTGTAGCAAATCCTCCAGATGGTGGGGAAGGATTTCTCCCATCTGTGCACCTCCTCAATGCCAACCCCAATTACCTAAGCTTGGTGCAGAGTTCTCAAATTTAGCTATAATATGATGGTTATCATTCATCTTTGGTGCCTGGAATCAGTCTCATGTAGGATAAATTTTTTCCCTTAAAGCTGAGATGTGGCTAGTGTGTTCATTCACCTACAGAGAACCAGGTGTATGTCTGAGTGTGCACACTGTGTGCAAGTCAATCCAAGGTAAAACTCCTCATTTTTTCATTTTCAAGCACCTTAAAAAAACACTCTCAAGCATGTTGTGCTTGAAATTCAACCATCCTACCATGAAAATGCTTGGGATTTTTTGTTTCTCACAATTACAGAAGACAGAACTGAGATCCCTGTGCTTCTGCATCCAATAGTAAATGTTAGACGTAATTCTTATTGGGCTCTCTTTAAACTCATTGCTGAGCTGATCCCCCATATTATGGCATATTTTGTCTTTGTGAACAGGCTGGGTAGGAACTTTATCTATCTTAGTGTGTCTTTTCTATGGGAAGAGAATAGTAAGGTGATAAAAAAGCAATATGAGCTTGAGTGCTTTGGTAACCAATTTCAATTAGATACCTATTAATTCCCACTTATAGTTAGCCCTAATCAATTTCCACTTATAGCTAGATAGTTTTAAACTTATGTGACTGTTGTTGAAAATTAAGGTCTTCTCTGTTTCTTCTGTTGAAGTTTGAGGTTCAACAAGATTGGCCATTCTCAATGACAGGCCAGCTATGGTTTCCTAGAGAGCAATTAAAAGATTTTGATGAGGTTACTTTAGCAAGAAGATTAAGTTCTGTTGGCCAGACACTCTGCTGTGTGAGAGACAGCCCTGGAGAGCTGTTAACCACTGCTGACAGATGGCCCCCAAGTTCCTTGGTGCTCTTCGTGAGAAGATCTGAATTATGTCCCTGGTAGATGCATCCTTATTAGATTAGCACAGTGAAATAGAGCTCCTGTTTCTCCTTCACACACTCTCTGCTTCCTTGGCATGGCTTTGATGTCACTAATAGATTTTAGAGGCATGGACTGACCTCCTCCACAGTGGCTTCAATGCCAAGACCTGCTGCTTTTCATTATCCTCAACAACTGGAAAAAACATGTTTTCATAAGAGAACATTGGTGAGTGTTTTAATTTCATTTCTGCTTTCTTTATCACAGAAGAACTAAACAAGAGATTTTCACCTGTGTTTAGCAGGCTGAAGTTAGGGGCTTACACATTGGAAACACCACCATGAGGGGATAAATAGGCAGACACTGCCTGAACAAAAGAGAAGGAAGCAAAAACCAAAATGCTAATTTACAGATTATCTTTAACTGAGAGTTATAAACCACATTTAAATAAATAAATAAGTAAATATTCAATTAACTGTGATTAATTATGCTTCTGTACATTAGTCCTGCTTGTCTTTTTCCTCAGCCTAGTCCAGGAAATGATTCCAAATTAATTCCTGGTCAGCCATGCGGTTCCTGGCAGAGTAAACATCCTATTTTTTAGACAGACAAGTGGTGATGTATCTTGGATCTGCACAGTTCTTTTTCAGCAGTAACGACAAGTGTATAGTGGTGTGGAGATGCACGTATTGCAGAAAAAACTTTTGCCTCTAAACAACATCCTACAGACATGATGCTCATTTAGTTACTTTGCAAAGGTGTCCAAGAACATTTCCAGTGAAAGAAACAGGTTACTGAGTTTTCCAGCTGGGACAGATTGGGGAGGAAAACACAAGATATTTAGTAATCACCTACCTTGATAACTTAAAGAAAAGTTGCTGTAGTAAAAACACCCACCCCACTTCTATAACTGCAGATATAGGGGAAGATGTGGGTGAAAGACAGAGTATAAGATATTCCTTGAACACATGACTAGAATAGAGCTGCTTTCCTATAGGGAGAAGGAATGGGGTCTGTATCACTGAATCACAGAATGGCTGAAGTTGGAAGGGAACTTTGGAGGTCATCTTGTCTTACTCATCTGCTCAAGTAGGGCCACCATAACCCATTGCTCAGGACCATGTCCAGATGGCTCCTGTATACCCCTAGGGAAGGAGACTCCACAGACTCCTGGGGCAACCTGTGCCAGTGCACAATCACCTTCACAGGAAAAAAAAAGTGTTTCCTGATGTTCAGAGAGAACCTCATGTACTTAACATCACCTCCAATCTTGCCACTGGGCACCACTGATAAGAGCCTGGGTCTATCTTCTTTGCACCTTCCCTTCAGTTATTTGTCACACTGATGAGATTTCCCCATGTCTTTTCTGGGCTCAAGTGTCCCTATTCTTTCAGCCTTTCATCACAGAAGAAGTGCTTCAGCACATTAATAATTGTTGTGATCCTTTGCTGGACTTGCTCCAGTACATCCGCCTCTGTTTGCTGGGGAGTCCAGAACTGGACAGAGCACTCTGGGATTGGCTTCAATAGTGCCAAGTGGAGGGGAAGGATCATCCACTTCAGCCTGCTGGCAGTACTTGCCTTAAAGCAGCCCACGTTATTTCTCTGGCTCATGCTCAGTTTGGTGTATGCCAGAACCCCAAGGTCCTTTTCTACTGAGGTCCTTTCCAGCTGGGTGGTCCCCAGCCCATACTGGTACAAGGGTTTGTTCCTCCATGGGTGCAGGACTTTGCACTTATCCTTCTTAACTGAGTGCATGAGATGCACTTTGTACCCCTTTGCATGGGGCTGACCCTCCAGCCTCCTGTGGTCCCTCTGGATGGCAGCACAAGCCTCTGGCATGTCAGGCACTGCTCCCAGTTTTGTGTCATCTGCAGACTTGCTGAGTGTGCACTCTGCCCCATCATTCACATTGCTAATGAAGATGGTAAACAGGATCCTAGTGTGGTTCTCCAGTCCAGCAGAGAAGTTTTGATTTAATGAATAAAATAAAAGCAAATAAAGGTGTGTTTTTAATAAGCTAGAACACTTTTTTTTTTTCCTGAACATTTTGAGGGATTACATTGCCTCCGATATCCTTCATCTGCCCATTAATCTGCTAACAACACTTAAGAATCTGTGCATTCATCTATTTACTTCTGAGGTTCTGGTATGTAAAATAATTATCTTACTTTGTAACAGGATGTTCTGCTATTGCATAGTTAACATTTTGTAAATTACTCTGCTAGCATTCTTTATCAATTACACCTCTTTGAATAAAAGGTAATGCCTCAGGCCCAGAGCTAAATTATTGACTTGCAGCTTTCTGATTTGTCTAAAATTCCACTTTACCTGCAACTTTGTCAACCAGCTCTGCTTTTCTTTATGCTCAAAAGGTGGGAGGGATGTGAAGACAAATAGGCTTGTATTTTTAGTAGTGAGAGGAACAAAGACATTAAACAGTTTAGATGATATAAACAATATCCTCTAGGAGAATGCCTTCAGTATGGGTGAAAAAAATGTGATGACATATGATGGCAAGTGAGTGTAAAATGTTCCATGGGTTACTATGCCTGGAGTTTTTGCACCAGTAAAGTCCACCAGCAGCCTGCTTAAAGAGAAGGGGGAAGTGAGCATTTCATCCTCATTCCTATCCTCCTATCTTTAACAGATTTAAGGCAGCTTCTTGAGTAACCAGGACAAGAGGGAAAAAGTTTTCTTCTCCTTTTTTTTACACATTGTCAATGAAACAAACACAACTTTCATGGAGCTGATCAGTTGTAGTGATTCATCTATATTTCAACAAAGATGGTGATGGCATTATGCAGGGTTCTCTGCACTGTGCCATCTGAAAAGGGGAAGGAAGTAACAAATGCTAATAAAACATTAATAATGGTTTCAGGAGGCATTACCATATTTTTCGTGAATTAGTTCACAATTCTTTTGAATTCTTTTATGCCCTTATGAAGGCAAACATCTTCTGGCTTGGGTGCCTGAAGTTGCCTACTGAATTCATATAGGAACTCTTAAATAAATGTCTCATGTTGCTAAATCACATAATTTCTTTCTGATGCTGAAGCTTTTTAAGCATCATTCACCATATGAAGCATTGTAAACCTTTACTTTTTTATTAGTGGCTTATATGTAGAACAGCAATTTTTATAAAGCAATTCAAAATCTGATGATAATAAAGACTACATAAAAACCTCTTATTTACTCTTCTTCCACTGCTTAGTTTATAAAGAATTTTCTAAGAACCCTCTATGTTGTTTTCTTTTTTAGTAATGGGTAAAACTATCTCTTCCTGGGGCACAGGTTGAATAAAAATTATTTCATCTTGCAGGGAGCTTCCTTCTGTGCATAACATTTTCTCTGAATTCCAGTGGGGGAAAGCACTCGTGAGAGTTGTAAGAATGCAGTATTGGCAACAGAAGGGCATAAGATCAAGTTTTTTGCTGATCAAGTTCCAAAGGTGCCCTAATGTACTAAAATGAAACTTCCTCTGTTTTATATGTTTAATCTAGAAATCACATCAATCAATACATAAGTTTATAGACCTGCGCAATTATTAATTTTGAATTCACTTTAAGCAATATATTACAACTTGACCAAAGTTCACAATTAATATGTATGTAAATATATTTTTATTATATTGGTTTGGGTTTGCATTTTTATAGTTCAAATCCCATATGTTTGTGATTTAGAGTTTAACAGCAACTCATTCACTTCATAAATATTAATTACTGCATAGGTCTACTCCATATTAGAGCATCTGGGGGAAAAGTGTTGATCATTACATTGCTTGTGAGGATGTATTTTTACCTAAAAATACCCCTGGATAAATTAAGTCTGATTTAGAGAACATTAGTCTGAAAGGTGCAATGCATTAATTTCAGGCATAATATTTTAATAGCAGCAACTGCAGTGTGACAATGTGTTCAGCCCTGCAGTCTGAGATGTGCTGCATTGTCACAGTGTCCTCCAGCACAGTTTGAGTGGCCAAAAGGGAGAGCAATGTCATCAGTTTAATGTTATATGGTAGTAAGAGAATATGCATGTCCATTGCCATTAAATTACAAAAGACTAGTTCTTAGGGCAGCTCCCGAGGTAAAAGTAAATCAGAAAACTTCGCTGTCTTCATTAGCAGGATCACCAGCTGGTGTCAGTCAGGATTGCTCCATTGATTTCGGCACTGAGTCGGATGAGTGACTGACCTTTCTGTCTTTAAAACCGAGCCTGGGCTTTAAGTGTTTGTAAAGTACATGGGGTGCTCCACCTTTGCAGTGTGGTGCAGCATGGATTATTTTCATAGCCACCTTGACTTGCTGAATAATTTGATTACAGTTAGTCAGTGCCTGGAAATTCATATTTGTTCTTTTACCAGGTCTTCATCATCTTAACATATTACAATGCCTGCTGCCAGTGCATTTGACTTGGTCATCTGGCTAGCTGAAAAAGGTATGTGTGTTTACCTGGTCTGTATGGAAAGTAAAATCCATAACAGGCTGCACCTGAAATACTACATGACTCTTTATCAAGGTGGCAGTAGTTTGTTGTCATGTCTCCTGAGTACTGATATGGGGCTCTGGGTACAATCTCTCCACCAACCCGTGCACAGTGCTCAGCTCAATTTTTTGTGCCTCAGCCATGGTGTGGGCTGTCTTTGCTTGACCTTGAAATTCTGAATATAGTTGCTATTTTCTGAGTGCTCTGAGCATCCAGGGAAATTGTTCAAGTGTAAACTGCTTAGAATAAAACTCTTATTCTTGTCATATATTTTAATGTGTCATATATTTTCCAAAGCTATTAGAAGCCGGATCTGAAAAAGTGCTGGGTTTTCTCATAAACATGTTCTCTGTGTTACCACCACAGTCTGTTACCTCCTGGTTTATTCACAGAGAATGGTAGGAATTACAGCTTAAATGACCCTGAATCCTCACTACTGTCATGTTTAATAGAGGATCAGTAACTGTGTACAGCATTAAGCAAAGCTCAGTTTAAGAAGTACAGATTTTCTATTTCCAAGGTTCGGATAATTGTACTGCAGTAAGACAAGAAGTTTAACAGGAATATTGGTAGCATTACTTTTAATTTTTTTTACCTAACTATTTTGCCATTTTTTTTACTATCTGTGTTATCTGTTTAATGCATGAAGTGAACCATGGTTTGTGTATCCAATAGCAAACTGTGATTATTGTTGCCAAAAGTAGATATTGGTTCTTTGTGAGAGTGAGTACAAAAAGGAGAAAAGTTCTCAAACTGCCAAGTCACTGATGAGTTTGAGAGGATAAAATGTGAGAAAAGTCATGCATTCTTAAAAGAAGATATTGCTAGCAGAAAGCCTTTGGGCATAAATGAGAGGCGAATCTTCAGTCTAAAGAGCTGAGAGATGTTACAGGATTAAATCCTGCTTCTATTCATGTCAATGGAATGATATATTTTCTTTTCCCTTATTTTTTTCAGTTAACTTATTGAGACTTTTGATATTTAAGTACTTCATGTACAATCTCTGTATTCTTGTAATATGATCAAAGGTCCATTCTAGTGCCTTGAGTTGTTACATAAGCATTAAAGGTTGTATTCAGAATTATGTGGAGGAAAAAAAAAGGCTCAGTTTCAGTGTACTTAAATGGTCTATTATTCACTTACTTTACAAAAGCTATTAAAAAATCATACTTCTAACTCCTCTTTTCAAAACCAGCATAATTTATTTGTATTCAACCTTCTCTTTAAATGAAATTAAAGAGAAATTAGAAAACCTATTGTTTTCACTAATATTTCTGCAGTCTATTATGCATTCTTTTTCAGTCGGAAAGAAAATAGTTTAAAAATCAGAATGTTTCATTTCAGTAGAAGAATTATCAATAATTTGAATATGTTGCAAATTCTGTGAGAATTCATTTTTATCAGTTTTAAAGACTTGCTAATGGTTATTGATAATTCCAGCCTTCTTTTTTTCTGAAATGTCCAGAGCTGTTTAAATGAAGTTGTTGATAGACAATTAACTGATCACCAAATCTTTTCCTCTAAAAGACAGGAAAACATACTACCTTTTTTACATTTTTAGTGGAATTGGAACTTCAAAAAATATTCCTTGACAGTAGGAAAGTAATTATTTTAAGAGAGCTGAAATCCAAGAAATTGCAAAATATAAAGACAATTTCCCTACTCCAGGTGTTGGAAGTCATACTTTTGGCAGAAATCAATAAGCAGTTTCTCATTTTTGTTAATTTTTCTCTCACATGGGATCAGAGCTCCAATGGCAATAAAAGTATTCATCTCAGAACTAGACTATCTAGAGAGACAGCAGATTCCTGCCCTACTAGTTGTGTAGTAACTTCCTGAACCTCCTTGGTCCAGTCAGTACTTTTACCTGGCACTGTAGTTGGCAGTGGGTTTTGCTACTTGTAGGAGGTGTTTCACTTCACCCAGTAAGGTGAGCAGGTCTTGGCACATACTGAGACCAATATGGAACTTACTGGTCTCAGCCTCTGGGCACTGAGGTGCTCAGGATTCTTCCTTGGCTCAGGTATTAATTAGGAACCATCCTCCTTTCTGTTGTTCTCGCCTGCACTGTTTGTTCTCGGTGGCTCTCCTGTCCCTCTCGTCTATCCCTTTAATTGAAGACTTTAAAAAATAAATCTCTTTACAGATGTGCCCAGCATATGGTGAGATTGCAGGAGCCAAAAGATACTATGGATCTAATCAAATATGGTTGGCCAAAAGAATAAGAACTTCCCTTTCAACTGTTTTTATTTGGGAAAAAGTAGATTTCATGGTTTTCATAGGTTTTTTCCTTTTTTTTTTTTTTTTAATATAATTAAGAGGTGGAATTTTGGGAGGTGTGACTTTTTTCTCCCCCTTTCTCCTTTTTATTCCCCATTTTTCCTGTCCCCTTTTCTGCCATCTCTGTCCATGAGAGGGAAGGACACCATTAGTGTCCTGGTTAAGCTGCCTGACCATGTTAAGTGCATGGCAATGACTGGGACAGTGCCCTTTTCCTAGCAGGGGCTGCAGACTTTGATTTGGCTGGCACTTTGGCTTGTCCTGTTGCCACTCAGATTTCTTCTGCCTTCTGAGGCTGAGGATGAGCAAGTTCTAATTTGGGCAAACTAATGTGCAATTGGTACAATTCAATTTAAAAGTTAAATACTTGGAATCACACAATCATTGAGGTTGGAAAGGTCCACCAGGGTCATAATGTCCAAACTTCGACCAAGCACCACTACATCAATTAAACCATAGCCACTAAGTGCCAGGTCCAGTTGTTTCTTGAATAATTCCAGGGCTGATAACCAGCCTTTCAGTGAAGCAATTCTTGATTTCATCATTTTCCTTATCCCAGTATTAAAACACCCTTTAAAAAAGTGTCCAAAGGCATTATTTTTACCCTTCCTGACAGCTGTAGAGATCCTTTGTTTTCCTAGCTGTCTCGTGATCGTCACATCAAAAGTTATTTCTCATCATCCTGCAGGCAAGTAATAGGTTTAATACATGTAGTTTTACCCCTGGGCTGTTGTTTTCCCTTTGCTTTGTTTCTATAATTCATTCCAATACATGGTTTTCTGATGAAGTTTAAGAAGAAGTATCAAGTGTGCTTGTTTCCTCTCTTTGTGTGTCTTCTCATCTTGCCTTACATGAAACACATTTAAAGTATTCCCAAATCTTCAAAGTGGCTGCAGTTCATTCTGGCATTGATGTAGTTCCATTTGGTACCACCATGTGCTGCAGAAATTTAAGTTCTCTGTTTTCAGCAGATGGCAGGGAGGGGGAAGTGTTTGCCTTTTTTTTTGGGATTGCCAGTCTGGTTTGTGCTTGTTTGTGCATGGGACACTCAAACAGCGCAGCTCACCATGGTTTTGCAAGGTCTAAAATGCTTAGAAAGGCTTTAGATGTCCCATTAACTTCAAAGGGGAAATATCTGGAAAGCATGGGAATGCCTGTGTCTCTAGGTTCATTGGGACCTTAACATGTTTATTGCTATTTCCTTTGCAGTAAGGCCTCAGATTCCAAAAGTGAATGTCACATATCTCTGGTGATAGAAACATCACATTTTTTCCTACTGCAATTTCTAGGCAAAATAACTTCTGAGATGTGAGAAATGGAAAGATATAATTCTGTCTAATAATCTCGTCCACAAGGAATTGACCTTTCTTTCCATGGTGGTCTCCAAGATAGCAGTGTGAGGATGAAATGTCCTGAACCATGGAAGTTTATCTGTGTAGTGTTTGGAGGGAAACCAACACCCAAACACCCAGACAGTCTGTAATCCTATATTTTGTACATCACACTTAAGTTTGCCAATAGAAAAAGCCTGGGAGGTTTTTTTGGGTTTTTTTTTGTCTGGCTTTATTTTACTTTGTTTTAGTTTGCTTGGCACGTTTAGTATCTTCTCTGATACCTAGTGCCAGCAAAACACTTTGCTTTATTTTCCACCATTTTGTTTCCCCATCTGGGACTTTAGACCTTTGGTCTCATATTCTGCTGTATGCTACTCATACCTCAGTCCTCTGCCTTTCTTTCACAGAATTTTTAATTCCCATGTTCTCCATGTCCATCTTGTCTTTTGTTTCATTATATTGGGTATTGCTTGTTCAGTGTGACAGCAAAAAGCTTTAAGTGATGTATCCATTTTATCACCAATACCTTGAATCAGCTTTGGAGATTTATATGCATATGTTGGTATAAAACTCTTAGCAAGCTCTCTTGCTGCTGCTGAAATGGGGGTGAATGATGGCAATTCCATTGATGTCTGTGCTCAGTGAAGTGGCAAATAGGAAGCAGCAGCATTGTGTTTCATCCTTCTCCTTTGTTTCCTTCTCCCCTACCCATCTCCCACTGTCAAGTGGTTTAACCTTTTTGCTGTTGGTAGCTTTATGGTTTGAGAGACTCTACAAACAAGCCACATCAGCTTTTTTGGATGCCAGTTCCCCTGGCAATCAGACCCTTCCACCCCAATTATCTTTTTCAAGAACATGCTGGTATTAGCCACTAAATACAACAGTGTGTGTTTCTGTCTTCCAGCCTTCCCTGTTCAGCTCAAAACCACACAACACTGATATAACTTCAAGTGTTTGTTTACAGCTCATCCATCACCATGGCACTGGGGACTTTTGGATGCAAAACATCCTGGCTTGCTGTATCTCACAACTGCAAGTAATCTTTTGTACTCTAGCTGGAGCTGGGAAGCTGTTTCTAGACCAATTGTCCAAACAGACTAGCAGAGCCTTTTTCTGAGGTTGGGGTCCAGCTTTGGACTTGTCTTTTACATCGTCTCCCACATCTTCCTTCAGCATTGGAAGACATGGCTGATTGCCAGGGTGGTATTTTCAGTCCATGATTTGAAAGATGAGATGGCTGAATCAAACATGGTGGACTTTAATGTGCCAAAGGTTGTATTGTGTGAGCTAACAACCCTTTCTGTCTTAAAAATCTCCATCCTTCGTGTCCTTTGAAACACTGCAATGAACAGTCCTAGGTTGTTCCACGCTTTTTCTAGGCTTAGCTTTAGATCTAGCTTTCCTTTGGGCAAGAGCATAATGTCAGCACAAGGCAGATCATTTTGGAGATAGCTGCATGGATGCAAGCTGACGTTGCAAGAAAGAGGGATGTTTATGCACATCTGCAGGAGAAACTCACTGCACAAAAAAGCAAGCTAGGTACAGCTCATTGTATGGATAGAACAGACAAAAATGCCACTCCACTTGCAAGGAGTGGGCATGTGGAAAGCCACCTGGTTTTCACGGCTTCATCCATAGCTTAACAACTTGGGCTAGTGCCATCTAAACATTTGCCCTACCATGTTGCCAAGATTTACTGTAGGAATAGTGCCAGATAGAATAAAAGACAGGCAAACAAAGAGCCATTTTAGGCATCTACTGTAACTTCATTCTCTATCAGCTAGGAAAAGAAGTTTGGGTAGATTTTTCTCACTTCTCTATGTTTGTTTCTGTTCTCTGCCTCTGTGTAGGAGCCCAGAGAAGTGCTGCAGTTCTGACTCACTTTTATAAATCCAAGGCTTTTTGATATCCCTCTGTGAGTTTCAAACAAACTGCCTCATATGACTGAGAGCACATCAGAGATGAGCTTCTGAACTGCCAGAGTTTTATTATTTTTTTCACAAAAAACTTCTCTGTATCGCTGGACTCAAACTTGCCCTTGCAACTATCTCTTTATGAGCAAACTATTGTAATTTTTATTGGAGCCAACAAATTCCATATTCATGTTTTCAGAGCACAGATGAAGATATTGTTTGTTTTCCCAAGTGCTTCAGTCATTCTGAGTGAACTCTGTGGAAGAGACAGTTGACATGTCTTTGGAGAGGCCTTGTACAAAATGTATTCTGTTCTGAATCAAGTGCTGAAGGGTACAGTGATGACAGGCTTCAGGGAAACTGGCTTAGGGACTAGGCAGGCTCTAACAGGAAATGTTTAAAAGAAAACAGAATGAGACAAAGGGAAAAATATCCCCACAAAAAAAACAGAAAGGCAAACGGGATGGAGATGAGGGTATAGAGGTAATCACCATGACTCTTACTGAAGCCTTGCTGTCTCAACTGAAGCCAAATCTCTGCCTTCTTTTTTTGCCATCTTCCCTTGTTCTCCTCCATCCTCTTGCTATGCCACTGCAGCAGGTGGAATGGATTAAACCAACCTAATTTAGTTTCCTGAGCAAACCACCCATCCTCAATTTGCAGGAAGTGGAGAGAGACAAACACTTCTAGGATATGTTTCGCCTGACCTGGCTTTAGTCTCCATGTGAATGTGATAGGAATGTCCATTACTGCCCTTCTAATCAAAAGAGGAAACCTCAGATATAAAGGAACTATACATTGTAGAACATTGTATTTGTTCAGATAAATTGTCATACTGAGAAACAGACCAAAGCTATGGTCACTGTCTTGGTCTGCTGGTAAGTGTTGAGTTTGGGCCGCAGTAGTTTTACAGTAATTGAACAGAGGATTGAGAGAGCCATTCTCTGTTCAAAAGTGCAGTTTTTCTTCATAACCACTCCTGAAGTGGGGATGAAACTTGTGTCTTAAAGAAGCTGCCTGATACTGTGGATGATTAGGTCAAAATTTGGACTACTTCTGTCATCATTAAAGCATCTGATCACAACGTATGGGAATCTTTTGAACAAGAATTGAGAGAATGGGAGCACTTTTAAAGGCTGTGGTAAACTTTGGAATTAAATTCTGAAGATAAAATGAAAGAATTCAAAGCTTTGCAAAATAGGGTAAGGAAATAATAAAATTCACGAACAACAAAATAAGACTAATCTGATCTTCCATGCCAAAAATAGCCTGACTTTAAGGTTCATGGTATATAGACTGTCCTCTGGAAAGGGAGATTTTTTTTTCCCCCACCCCCTTTCTTATTTAATAGCAAATTGAAATCTTAGTTTATTGTCATAGAATTACAGAATGGTCTGTGTTGGAAGAGACCTTAAAGATAACCCAGTTCCAACCCCACTGCCAGAGGCAGGGACACCTTCCACTTGACCAGATTGCTTAGAGCTCCATCCAAACTGGTCCTGAGCACTTCCAGGCATGGGGCATCCACAGCTTCTCTGGGCAATCTGTACCAGTGCCACATTACCCTCACAGTCAGTAATTTCTTCCTGATAGCTAATCTAAACCTAATCTCTTTCCATTTAAAGCCATTTCCCCTTGTCTTATCACTACATGCCCTTGTAAAAAGTTCCTCTGCAGTTTCCTTGTAGTTCCCCTTAGGAGCTGGGAGGCTGCTCTAGTGTCTCCCCTCTCCCTCTGCTCCAGACTGAACAACCCCTACTCTTTCAGCCTGTCTCCACAAGAGAGATGTTCAAACCCCTGACTGTCTGCACGGCCTCTCTCCAACAGGTCCATGTCTCTCATATGTTTGGGACCCCTGAACTGGACTCATCACTCCAGGTGGGGTTTCACAAGGACAGGGCAGAGGGTGAGAATCCCCTCCTTTGACCTCTGGGTCACTCTTCTTTTGATGCAGCCCAGGATACTTTTGGTCTTCTGGGCTGTGAGTGCTCTTTGCTGGATCATGCTGAGCTTCTCACCCACCAAGTCCTTCTCAGGGCTGCACTCAATCCATTCCCCACCCAGCCTGAATCTGTGCTTGGGATTGCCCTGACTCAGGTGCAGACCCTTATCCTTATTGGACTTTTTGATGCTTCAACCTTTCTTAAATTAACTGCTTTGTTCCAAGATGTTTATAATTAGAATTTATGGTGTTAAATGCTTGTTACAACTAAATTTCATTTTTTCCCTCTTTTAGAATTCTTTCTGAAATTCAGTCTGAGTTGATAAGAATATCTGAATTGTTCTTGGCTCTGAATTTAGTATCTGGTGAAAACATTTCAACATTTCCTAATAGATCTTGGTCTATATAGAGATGATTTCTGGAAGACTCTTCCTAAGTTTTTCTTCTGTTCTTTTTTTGTGTTATTGTTGCTGTGAAATTCATTCTCCCAGTCAGGGCTGAAGTTCTCTTGAATCAGGCATTCTGCAAACACAAGAAAAGTGTGAAACCCTAAAAAGGTCATCATCACCTGATTGCAAAAGAGAAAAACAAAAAAAATAGAAAAAGCAATTAGCATATTTTGGTACTGAATTTTTAACTATGTTAGTTATATTCATGTTCCTTATCCATGATCTTGAAGACTCTTTCATATCTCTTTATGCTGCTATATAAAGAGGCCCATGAGTCTGCATATAAGTTTTTGGGAAGGTCTACAAAGACCTTTGGAAAGGTCTATATTTGGAACAATGAGATGTCTCCATGTCTTCACCAGTAAGAAGACCTGTCCTTGGCTGAGCAATTATGGACAAGTTCTTGGAGCTTCTGCAAACTTAGATCTCAATAAATCAAGAGCTGACTTGACAGTGGAATAATTTCTGTCCTTGTACAGAATAACAGACATAGATAAAGTAATTTTGTGATCATTGCTTAGCAGAACTGCCACTGGATCTTCTTGGAGGGCTCTCTGCACTAGATGGAGTCAATCAGGAATATGTATATATGTTAAAAGGCAGAGATTATTCCCAATTCATCAGAAGTCTGTGGCCTTAAGAAAGTGTCCTGTAAGTGTAAGGAACAGCAGCAGTGCTGTTGAAGAACTACAATTACTGGTAAGCCATTTTTCCTTTGAAAAGGGTTGTAATAATTTTGTTTTAATGCAAAGTAGTTTTCTGTATTTCTCTTCATGCACACAGTCTCTTCCTTATGCATGTATAAAAAACACAAGAACACTGAAAGGGATAACGCTGTGATTATCCCAAACCAGCAAGGTCTGCAGAACCCACAGAAATATTAACCTTTCGGAGAATTCCCAGCAAGATTTACATGTGAAAAGGATTGTTGCTAAAATTATGTATTATTACTTGTTACTAGGGTTCTTCCACCTGTAATTGGCAATTGGCTGTATGTAAAACAGCTGAACTACTACTAAAAATAGCATTTCCACCATTTGCTACTTCTACACAAATGTTGGAATAAAAAAAAAAAATTAATAAGAGTGGTGAATGACAAAAAACCCCAAACTACCAAGCCCCTCAAAATGCTGTATAGATGTTCTGTGTCTAAATGCAGTGCATGGTATTTGATTGTTTTCAGAGAACAGCTACATTTGGTGGGGGTGTTTTTGTTTTGTTTTTGTTTGTTTGTTTTTTAACTGGTGTAAACCATACTCGTTTGTTATTGAGATGGTGAAATTAGGCTGGGAATAGTGTTGTGGTCCTTGGAATCAAGATATCCATTTGCATACTCTTTTATTGACGAGTATCTGTCTTAGCAAAAAAAGAAAAACCAAAAACCCAATCAAGCAATCCCCAAAATACCTCACAAAACCACAAAAAACCCCAAATAAGCTAACTCCTAAAACAAAACTTTTTTTTAATATTTGCCCGAGTTGAAGGTTGAATAAACTTGATTTATTTATTTTTAATATTGAAAAAAATATCAACATTGTGATGAATCTAACTCAGTTTTTCACCTGCAAATAAACGCATAGGTCACTATTAGTCTTAAGTGATATAGAATTAAATACATAAACTGTTAATGTTTTGAACTTAAACCCACAAGGGAAAATTCAAATGTGGTCTATGCAATTAATTCAGTGAAAGTGGATTAATTGTCAAAAAGAAAAGGTGAATACAGTTGCATAAAAAATCAGACCTATTCTGATATTATGTAGTGTGTAATATAAAATTCTAGACTGTCTATAATTTAAAAACAGCTCTGCAGTTATATGTGTCTGGTACATGAGTGCAGAGATTGAAAATTCGTTCTTATAATTAGATGAGGCAGAAAAATATACTAACCCATACTAGTTGAATCAAACCCATTTAATAAATATCCTGCTTTCTGTACATTGGTTTCCATGCACTCCTGACCAGTTGCTCACTTCCTGTTTCCATTGCTAAATCCTGTGGTAGCAGTAAGACAGTATATAGCCACGGATATTACATTGATTTACTGAAAGGCTACTGCAGGAGAGCAGGAAACTTAGCTGGCCAGTGTTGCACTGCCATAATAAGCATTACTGCCAAATAATTAACCTTGCTGTTTGTTTAGCACCCTCAGAAAGCCTCATTACCAATGCAGTCAATTATCTTCTAGTAATGGCTGCTACAGAAAGTAGACTTTCTTAATTAAAGTTATTTAGACCAAAGAGGCTGTATGATTGAGTAACAGATATTGGAAAGGGATAGAAGAAACTCTCTGAGCTATGTAGTTCATTGAAGGCTTGTATTTCACATTTCAGAATGCCAAATTTTGTGTCTTATTCTACATAAAACCAGCAATAATAATTACATGTTCATTCTTCCACCTACCTACATTTCCTTGCTCAATAACATCCTTTTATAAAGCAGCTATAGTAGGGTAAGGAAAGAGCTAAATCCACCATACAGACTGCTTTAAAGAAGGTTAAAGGTGAATCCATTGCATGAAAGGAAATGAGAAAGAGGGACAATTTTTGCTGGTAAGTGATGTAATTCACAGCTATGCAGGTATGTGTTAGGTATTGCTGAGGGAATTCTCTTGATGACCTCCCCTGAGGAAAGAGGTTTCATTTGTCCACCCCTCTGTGAGATTTAGCATTTCCACCTTCTTTATGGATCATTAGAGAAGTGGCAAAAAGGCCTGAGTTTTTTGACAGTCAACCTTAGAGCAGGACAAAAAGCTGGTTGATACAGAGATAAAGCTCTGTGTGCCTGTTTCTGTAAGGCTTTTAGATAAGGCTTGTTTTCTATACTATTAAAGTCTTCAGAGCTTTGCTCCCACTTCCAAGAGCACTTGAAAGCCCAGCAGGTCCATTAGTACAGACTTAAATTGATTAGTTAGTCTTAGAGCTAGTTCTGTACTCCCAGACAACTGAGCCCTGACTGATATGTGTTTTGCCAATAAAACCCCAAGTGTGATGGAATTGTATTACTAGAACTGTTCTTTTATCAATCTGTTTCCTTTCACTCATAGCTGATTTTCTTTTATGGCTGCAAATCTGCAGCCTTGCTGGAGGCCTTAAGTTCATGTTAAGAACTCTTTGCTGTCCATCTAATGTGTTTTGTGTAGCTTTTTTTATAACAGCAACTTTAGTCTAGGGCTTGGTATATGACTTATTCAGTACCCAGTATTCCTCTCAGGGGCTATATTTTTAAAGGTAAATAAATGTCAAATATGTAACACAAGTGAGGGGGAAAAAATACCACTAAAATAAATGGCATAGATGAGAACATCCACTGCAATCCAGCACCTAAACTACAAATTCGGATTGGAAAATATGATTCAGGATGGGCATCTGGGTGCCGGATTACCTCAAAAAATTCAAGTATTTGAATTTGTTTTTGATAAGAGGAGTTGGGTTTATATGTCATATCTGTGCATTTGAAACCTTCATCTGAAGTTTTTGAGTTATGGTCTTTTTGAGTGAATTTATAGTTGTTATGGAATAGACTCCAAAGGTAGAAGCTAATGAGGTGAAGGAAATCCTGGTGGAATGGAGTTAATGGCAAAACTCACATTGGTTTTATATGATCAAGATCCCACTTATAATTCCTGTATGAACTCTGAATTTCTAATGTCTTAAATATGTCCCTAACAATTGAAGCCATTTTACTACATAGAAAACATGAGAGATTAGAGCTGAAATAATATCTGCTTTAATATCTCTATATGTAAATAAACTCTGCTATTAAAAAAAAAAAACAAACAACCTGTGATTCTTTCTGCTAATTCTGTCTCAAAAGAACAACTGTGGACATAGTATTGAAACCAGGTACTCTTCCTTGCTCTTCCCAGAAACCCTAAACAAAAATGCAAATAAGTAGCAAATAGCTGAAATAGCTGCTTAAAAGGCATTGCTTCTTTGCTAAACATGTAATTAACCCATGGACCTTGCTTCCTTAAGATATTATTGAGGCAAACAATTTAGCGAGATTCCATCAAAGCCTAGGTATTTATATAAATACTAAGAATAATCCAGAGGTATAATCGCTGCCATAAAATATAATGATTTTAGGAGCTCAGAGTTAAAGACACAAGCAAGATTACTAGCCATGTTCACTGTTTAAACAAAACCTCTGGTCTAAAGCATGTTGCTTGTGAGAAATTGAACTTTTTTCCATATTTGTAAATGTAGCACTTAGGGCTCAATGGGTGTGCTGGTTTAGGGCAAATTAGGGAGGAAACTTTCAAAGGGGTCCCTCTAGAAAGCAGATTCAAGAGGCCCCCCTTCCAACTGATTTGGGAAAATATTTATTTGGAGAAAAGTGGAAAAACACTGTTTATTTAACAGGTGAAGTATTCAGAAGCATAAACAATGAGTAATATCAAACAATAAAGCCTCTTGCTGTTCTGGAGAGATGGCAAATTCAGAAAGTCCTTTTCATGGGGTGTAGCTTGGCTCACTCAGTCACTTACCAGTCCCTCGAGAGCTGGAGTGCAGCATCCCGGGCCCTGTGGACCACAGGTGTGAGCTCCTGGTGTTCTTCTGGGTTTTCAGTCCAGAGCAGGGCCGATCAGGTCCAAGAAGAAGAAAAGCCACAGTCTTGAGAATTTCTCTGCCAGAGCTAGCTAAAAAAAAAACTAACTAAAAAAGCAAAGGAGAGCTCTCTCCCACAGTCCATGCTGCAGACTACACGGTCTCTGAGAAAGGATGTGGGGCAGCAAGTGCAGTTTCTGATAATAAACTGTGCACTTCTTTTCTCCCCTTCACTCTTGGAATCAGTCTTAAAGATGCAGAACTTAACATCCAGCATAAACAGAATAAACGATTAAGGACACAAGCATCATAAAGCATCCCACCCTAGGACAGTGGGACTTGTAAGTATTAGTTTTATGGTTGGACTCGATGATTTTGAAGGTGTTTTCTGACCTAAATTATTCTATGATTCTTGTTTTCACTTAGCGTAACTTGAATAACTATGTTTTTATTACAATTTGCAAAACTGCATGTAGAAAATTACACTGCTGATAGGAACTTTCTTAACAACTTGAAATTTTGTTTATATCTGCTGCCTGAGAGAAGAGGCATGTCTACCCTTAAACAGTTCTTGCTGTAGTACTCAGCAGGGTGCCAGAGTGTTTTCAGATGATTGAAATATAAATGAAACCATAGGCAGCTTGCTCAAAATATTGAAAGCAATAAACTAGATTGGCTGGCCTGGTAGTCCTCCCATTTTCTTCAGTTGCTTCATGGTAATAGCAATGATGGGTTGTGTAGAAGTGCAGGTAGATAAAAGAGATGGAACTGACCTAGGACAGGGCAGTATTTCTACAGAGCAGGAAAATTACCTTTCTTTTTGAGAAACCTACCTACAACTTTAGAACATTTTATGGATAACCTTTGTGTTTGCTCCTTCCTTCTTCTTTGCACGGAGAACTGGCAATGCCACAAGGACACTCTGCAGTTTAGAGCAGATGCTAGTACCACTTTAATTTCGCTCTTATCATTCAGTGATTGATTTGCAACCAAGTGCCCTTAAACATGTTTGTTCCCCCCAAATACAGTCAACTCAAAATAGAACCTCAAGTGAGACAAAGTACAAACAGATTCAAGTACATGATATACTTACAATTACTGTATGGAAACAATAAAACAGGGAAAAAATAGAAACCACTTCAAATCTTATTTCCTTCCAAAAGAGAGTGTAATCAAGGTATAATGAGCATTGAAATTAATAAATTAAAAATAAATGCCCATAAGAGGAAGAAAAAAATGTATTAATCAGTTGGCAATTATATTTTTGGCATTGTAAATTAATTCCCTAAATGAATCTCCTTCCAGTTTATTTCATTCCATTATCTGTTTTCTTGCTTATTTTTTATCTAATGATTAACATTTCTGAATTCTGTACATAATGATTTTTTTTAAACCAAAGGTGTTTGTTTAAAGATAAAAAAAGACAGTGTGTCAAATGCAAGATTATGACATTTTGTCCTTTTCAATCTGTGAAGGCAGGAACAGAAATCTCTTTATAATGAAGCTGTCCTTTTAAAGTTGGTTTTTTTTTTCCCTTTCTATTCTGGATCAAGCCTGGTGGCATTACTCATCATTTCAGTAATGGAAATGATTCTCAGTTGTCTCCCATCTACCACTAAGCAGCAACCTGAAACACAGCTCATCTGTTCCAACTCCTCCATCTTCTTTACCCCACTTTCAAGTACTAAGAGGCTTGTAGACAGTCTGAGGAGTTTTAACTTAAGAAAGAGGGAAGGAAAAAATCCTGACTGTGCTTATTGGCAGTTCCCTCTCCTCATGTATCTCCTGATGTAATCACAACAGCATGTTCTTTCTGCCCATGTATCAAAGTCTGTAGTAGCTAGACAGTTATGGATGCTAACCTGAAAAGAAAAAAAAGAAGAAAAAAAAAAAAAAAAAAAAAAAAAGCAATATATTAGTTAGCATCCAGGAAACTAATTTGATCTAGGAAGCACTTAAGAGAAAAATCATCAACAGCTGGAATACTTTGCTTTTGTTCCTTCCTCTGCCCTGCAAAAGACCCCAAAACAAAACAACTCAACAAAAACAACAACAAAAAAACCCACAACACGTAAAATATCAAGACTGTGCTTTGTAGATGAAAATTCTTGAAATAGAATGAATGTCCATAAATGTAATTGAACATTACAATGCAGTTCAGAGAGGGTGCAAGCACAGACTGCTCATGACTTTCTGAAGTACGGCAAAAAAGAGAAATTTATTGTGGAAGGAAGGGCAGAACTAACACATAAGCCAAGATGTAGCTAAGATTTCAGAACTCAGGTGGTTTAGGATCTACTGCAGAGTGTTTCCTCTGCCTGGATGGCTCAGACACTGCTGTCCTGACTCTTCAGAGCTGTTCAAGAGTGAGGTGACGAGTGAACATGAACTATTCTGCTGCATTTGCCTGCCACACATCTCAGAAGTGATTTGCTAAGGGTTGAACTTGGTAAGCTGGGGAAGGGGGATCCCCTTGGGTTTTCTCTGATCTGGTTTTCAAGTACCCTGTGGTCTTAGAAGGCAAATATATCCATGTGCTACTTGGACCTCTGCCTGGGTCTATGTTTCCACCACCTGACCAGAAGAGGACTCTGCTGGGCTCCATCTGTCCTCCCATCCTTCCCCTTACACCAGTGTTCCTGGCATCTTGTGGGGCAGTGACTCAAGGACCTTCATAGTATGGGGGAATTTTGTGTGTGCCCTCTTCTCTGGTGTCCTCCCAAGCAACACCTATCCTGCTTGGAGTCAAGTGGGGGGAGATAGAATAATCTGCCAACCCACTTGAGTCACTGTAGCTGTTGTAATGTTGGGAAAGAAAAAATATCTGAAGTACTAGCACAAGTGAGGCGTTCCTGATGGGCCAAATGGATTCTGTATGAATCTGTGGAAACATGAATGTGTGGTGCTGTCTTGCTAGGCTCTTCCCTTGGAGATGAGAGAGAGTGGGCATCTGTCTTCACTAGCCTCTGAAGAGACCTTTAGCTGAACCCACAGTGGGCAGTCATTTTGAAGTGAAAAGACCTAGCTCTGTATTGGTTTTGCAAGAAAAAAACATCCCAACCAATTATGGCAGAAAATTAACACTGCAGCATTTTGTTCTTTATTTTCCTATCTCTGTCCTGGTTTCAGCATTAAAGAGACTAAGGATTGCTCATTTGGAAGTATTGGAGATGTGGAGTTAGTAAATCTTCCACTAGTAAGATTCTTTTTGTTAGATTTTTATGGCAAAAATTTCAAGCTATTGTGTTTCATGCTAGTCTTGTCACTAAATTTTTATGACAGTATCCTTAGTCTGCTGTAATTGGATAATACCCCATCAAGGATCTTTGCTGTATAAAAGAAAGCCTAATATTAAATATCCCTATGTAGTAAGCTGATGATGTATATGTTCTCTCCTATATCTTAACAACGCAGTACCTGCAAATGTTTCACTGCAAAACTGGCAAATCCTGTAAAATGGGCAAGGGCTCTTGGACTGTAGTGATTTCGGCAGTGATGGTGTGGCCTGTGTTCTGGCCACAGCCATACATTCTCTGCAGATGATGATATTGCTGTCTTTCAAGAGATTCCTTTATTCTTTACTTGTCAAGATTTGTACAGCCTCATTAGTTATAGTTACAGTTTAAAAGAATTTTACTCTTTCAATGGCAGTGTTTGTTGGTTTGGTTGTTGCTCTGGTGTTTTTATAGGATCATAGAATGGCCTGGGTTAGAAGGGACCTTGAACATCACCTATTTCCAAGCTCCCTTCCATGAGCAGGGACACCTTTTACTAGACCAGGTTGCTCAGACCCCTGTCTGACCTAGCCTTGAACAATTCCAGGAACAGGTCATTCACAGCTTCACTGGGAAACTTGTTCCTATGTCTTCCCATCCTTATAATAAGGAATTTCTTCCTGGTATCTAATCTAAACCTATCTTCTTTCAGCCTGAAGCCATTTCGCTTTATTCTGTTGCTATCTCCCTTTGTAAACAGTCTCTCTCCATCTTCATTTTAACTCTCTTCAGGTACTGAAAGGCCACAATTAGGTCATCCTGAAGCCTTTTCCTTTTCCAGGCAGAACAATCCCTCCTGAAGGGACATTTATATGTTCATTTGCCAGTCTTGATGTTCAAAACATTTCCCACTGTGTACAAAAAAACAGCCTGTAGCTTAGCATTGAGCTTTCTTACTATTCCTTTCCTTTGCTCAGGTGCCAGGGAACAAAATCCGAGTGGGAAATTTCTACCCTCAGTTCTGCCTTCCCATCCTCTCCATGCAGCCAGGGAGGGCAGCAGCGTACTGTGATGTTTGGTGCTGTCTCTAGGCACGTAAGGAATGAAGGAAAAGGAACAGGAGCCACTGACCCATGAAAGAGAAGGGGACTTGTAGCCAGTAATGAAACATCATAACCGATGGATCTTTTCAGTGGCAGTGGTAGTGTCCCTGAAGAACCCCACCTGGACTCAAATGTGGCTTTGTTAGGGTGATGGTCAAGAAAGAAAGGGAAGCTGGTGTTTATATCATCTCAGGCATGTTTCATTTGCATGTAGAGAGCTGCTCATGTGCTTAGTGTGCTGCTGCTTTTGGAGGACAGAGCCCTCTTCCAAGGGCTGTGGTGTCAGTTTTTACTTAGAGGATGAAGAAAATAAACATGCTGGGCCAGAAGACCTCAAGAACTTATTCACTCTCTGCAGGGTTCTGGAAAAGGGGCAAGTGGCTTATTTTGAAAGCCTCTTGCTTTCTCATTCTGCTAAGACAATAATCCATCCAGAAGGTGGAAAAGTCATGAGGTCACATTATCCCTGTGCTATTAGAGGTGTGTTTCAAATGGATCTTTTTCTCTGTAAATAAGTTCAGCAAAGCTTCAAGGAGGATCTAAAAGAAAACCCACACATATATATTTGTATGTATAAAATATAAGTGTGTGTGTTGGAATAGAACATAAACATTTCTATATAGATACACATGCATTCATAAAATAGGTAATAAAACCTCTATTTAATGAATAAAGGATGTTACTTAATATATTAATCTTCCAGTAAAACAAAATAAAAGTCTCCAAAACATTTGGAGAAAGAACTAAAACTAACCTCTTCTTCAGCAGTCATCAGGCATTTCAGGACATGAACAATCACAGCTGTCCTGCTGAGATTTGCTAATAGTACATATGTGCTATCTGTTCACTCCTGCTTTTCAGCTTTCATGTAATTCATAACTAAGCCAGGTTGCAAAAATACTTGCTTCATGTCTAGAAAATCATGTGATGGAAGTATGTGCAGCAGAGCAAGAGGGAGTACAGGGAAAAAGTGAGCAGTAATTTGTTTTTCCTACAGTAAACCTAATGTCATCTTGACATCCTGCAAATCAAGGTGTTGCCTACAAGAAAATTGTGTAGATAACCTCTGAGAAAAGACAGCTGTTAAACTGCATGATTTCTTAAGCTGGATCACCAGAGTTCCCAAAGCTAAAATTCTGTTTTATGTCATAAACTGAGACTTATTCTTTGTTTCCAAGTTTTAAGCAGACTAAATCTCACTATTCCAACTTCTCCCAACTTTTGCTTACACAAATTTTTAATCATGATGGTATCAAAAATTAAAAATTGAACTTTAGCCATTTGGCACTTTCAACTTCATGTCTGTTTTATGCATTCAATAAGTTTGATAAAGGGTCTGAAACAAACCTACCAAAAAATCGTATCTGTTTTTGCTAACATTCATGTGGCTTAACTACCTGTAATTTACTGCCTTTTTATTTCACATGACTTCTAAACAGCCATGCACTTTAGGGTTTGTGTCAAATAGTAGAGAGGATGGTTGTATTCTCCAGACTAAGCTGCACTTGTTACTGTCAACATTTTTAGGGCAGTGGTCACCAGGGACTGCTTCTTTTCAGTTCCTGTTTGGAATCTAGGCATGGCTACTGGACTGAGACTTTGGAAAAGGGGTTATCTGTGTGCCCTTATTGGATGCAAGTCTGTGCAAGGAAAGAGAGCTTAATAAGGTAAATGCTTATGAAAAGTGTTCATATGGAGAAAGTAACAGCCCTTCCTTTTAAGCACCAGTAAATGCATGCCTGCTTAAACTCACTTTTGTTCTGAGATCAGGGCTGTTAAATTAAGAATTGTTTCACCTTTTTTCCTGTTACTGTTTTATAAAATGATGAAAAAAGTTAGGGATGTAACAGAAACAGAAGTGTTATTAAATTGAAATTGTGAATTATTACCTGCTTTTGCTTGGGAGAACTTCATGCTAGTCACCGTTCCTGAGGGCAGTTGGTGTTGGACCAACCATTCTTTGAGGGTGCTCAATTCTGAATAAAACTTTTCTCTGGAGTGAAGTTTTGGGTGAATTGTATTTTCCAAAAAAAGTCTAAAACCACTGTATGAGAGTATTACTTTAAAAAGTGTTGTGGGAAATAAACCCCATCAGATTATCCTCTGCTTTATCAAAGTCCTCACCTGACCAACAGTAAAAGAATGCATCCGCGTAAGACTTACTTTTAAACAAGAATAAAACAAAACAAGTCTCTCCAAACTGCATAGTCAAACACATTGCAAATTGTCCAATCAATAAAACAAATGGTTAATTTTTAATAAGATCTTAAAAGCCCTCTCAAACTTGATCCATATTTCCATAAAACTGTTGGAGGTAAATTTAAAAAGGAACAATTATTTATTGAAGATATTCCATTACAACTGTGTAGCTGTGAGTGGGAGATGAACCTGCACTACAAAGCCACGGTTTAAATCTGTTCCTACACTTGACATTCCAGCATAATTTCTGATTGACAAAGTAAATCTGTAATATAAGTGTGATTTTCAGCTGATTTATTTTAGTGCTGTTTCCACTTCAGGAGTGCCTGGGATCAGAAGGGTGGACAAGGGGCAGATTTGAAGTGTGCCTGAAAAAAGTGATCCCATCAAAATGGGCCACTTGCTGCTGTGATGTTCATTGTTAATGATAAATAAGGGCATGCCTCCTATACCTAAATGCTCCACAAGCACTCTTTTCCTAAGTGTATCCTAAAGGGAAGTGGGTCTTGGGAGACAAAAAAAGCAATGGGCTTTGACATGATTTCTAGGAAAGGATTTCATGTTCTGAGCCTAGCACTGAGGTAAATGTTGAGGCATTTATGACAGGAGGAAGAAGGTGAGTTTACTGGTTTTGATACAAAGCCCACCTTGGAAATGAATTTTTTTCTTTGTTTTTTTCCTTGTTTTTTCATTGGGGTAACTGAATTCATACTTAATTTGTTTTCCGACCTAATTAAGAATTTAATTTTTTTTTTCACGAAGATGTTCAAAGTGGAATGAGGATAATGAGGGTGATGCAACTTGGTACTGGATTTCTTTTGGGAAATATTAAGGCTCCGGACTACTATGCCATAGTACATGGGAGGTTCCATCATTACCATTCTTCCTTACAATTATTTAAATGCAAATTCATTGTGACAAGAGGAGTCTGATTGATGAGTCTGGTTTATATTGTGTATTGGGGACAACTGCAGTACTTAGGAATTACAACTCTTGGGAAACACTGTGGGTCAATTGTGGGAAAATATCACTTAATGCTGAGCATGAGACGAAGGATTAGAATCTATTCTACAGCCAGGTTAAATATTTTGATATGAAGGATGTTGGTATGCTTGGTTGTTTTCATCAAAAGTGTTAAAGCAAAACAGATTGGAGGGCTGGAGAACCTCTCCTATGAAGACAGGAGGAAGGAGTTGGGGTTGTTTGGCCTGGAGAAGAGAAGGCTCAGGAGAAACCTTTGAGCAGCTTCCCAATACCTAGAGGGATCTAAGAAAGCTGAAGAGAGACATTTTTCAAGGGCATGGAGTGATAAGACAAGAGGGAATGAGTTTAAACTGAAAGGGGAGAGGTTTGGGTGAGATACTTGGAAGAAATTTTTGACTACCAGGGTAGTGAGGCACTAGCACAGGTTGTCCAGAGAAGTTGTAGATGCCCCATGCCTGGAAGTGTTCCAGGCCAGGTTGGATGGGACTTTGAACAACTTTATTCAGTGGGAGGTGTCCCTGCGCATGGCAGGTGATAGAATGAGATGAACTTTAAGATCCCTTCCAACCCAAGCCATTCTATGACTCTATCTCATTGTTTATTAGTTTTATTTGTAGTCTGTCAAAATACTAGGAAATATGTAGATGAAACCTATCTAGAATCTATGGAAATTATTTTAATATGCAAAAATACCTACTGGAATCTTCCATAGAACAGATATTCTATATTTCTTTAAGTTTTCATGTTTTGCATCTCTATGCAATTAAAGCAAATTGTGTTCAAGGTATTGCTCTTAAGTTTCATGTCCTAAGCCACTGAGAGCATTTTCCTGAAGATTTGGTCTATTATGCTGCCTACCTCCTCTGAGAAACTCAGAAGCTGTTAGATTAAAAAAACAGAGGTGTTGAGATAATTCCATTGAAAAGTCTGTGGGAGCTTCTCTTGGTATGTGATTCACATAGGATGGCCCTTCATAGGTCTATCACTAACTTTCTGGAAATGTGTAGCTGACAGGAAACAATCCAGAAAAGTCTATTTTTACACTATTATTACAATATACACACTGATTCACAGACAGCCCAACAGAGTTTGTATATCCTGATATATGATACATGTCTGTTTTATATATTAGGAAATGCCAAGACTTTGATAAACTCCAGTGGAAGTATGGGATGGCAAGAGAAGATGACAAGATGTCAGCTCAGAAACTGTATGACATAAATAGATATCTGTTTTTACAGCAGTTCTGTGACAAGAAGGGAGTTGTAACTAACTCAGCCTCTCTTCTCATTAGCAAATGGGAGAACTCAGCAGGAAGCCACAGCTGCCTACTTTTCCTTCAGCAGGGCTGTGCAGAGGAAGAAATCTGGCTTCCAGAAAAGCCAGGGAATAAAGTCAGGACTGGCACTGGGGGTGAGAGCATGTGGGACTTTTCCAGGCATTAAAAATATAAGCAGACACTGGGAATGGGCATGCTGCCTTTGTGACTATTCAGGAGCCAGTGAAGATCCCACATGTCTGTCAGCACTGCAGGAGTTCACATGTTTGGGCAAGATTATTCCTACAGTGCTCATTTTCTGCACTTTCTTTCATGGTGGGGTGTTGCTCCTGAGCAAAGTCCTTGAAGAGTGGAAGAAGAGCAGCAGCAGGGCGAGCTCCTGTGCCTCGCATTATGAATTGATGCTTGGCATCACTCTGAAAGAATCTCTGCTGTGCCCTCACATAGCTCATAGTATACATTAAATAACAGAGTAGTTCCAGGTGCACTTCTGTTTGGAGACTTTGTTGGGATTTTTAATTTTTTTTTTTTAATTCTGTGCCTTGATTCCACCCTGCATGTGTGGCTTTGCTTTATTTTCTGTAGCTTCCTAATTAATACTGTACTGTTATGTTCTTCAATACTCTTGTACTCTGGTGCTCTGAGGAAATCAAGAATCTCATCAGTTCCTTCATACTTTTTTTTAATACTGGTTTATAATGTTTATCCTTTAATGTATAGTCTAATAATCTAGACAAACTCTATGTTCACTGTAAGAGTATCTTTTTCTGAAACAGCTGAATTACTTTGAGATGTAATTCCACTATGTAGTTGCATCTGATGCATGCTTTTTTTATTTAATCACTTTTAAATTATAAAATGAATACATTTGACCTGTGCTTGTCCCCAACTCCTCTACTTACCAGCCTCTCAGATAGCAGAAGTTTATTTAGGCTGGATATGCACAGGACCTTGGCAGAAATCACTAAATTGCTATGGTGGTGAATCATTTGCTTCGAGAGAGGAAGAAACTGCATAATCAATTATTGATCTCTCCTGCTCTATGCTTCCTCTTCTGATTACATCTTCCAAAATATTGATACAGAATTATAGCAAGAAAAAGGTATCAGATGGGCATGAATGTGCCTGACCTTGCCATGGGATGAAGAAAGTTGAAGACCAGTGAGAAAGGGAGAAGGCAAGAGGAGAGGTGAAATCACCTGGAAGTCTGTGACTGTTACTGTATGAAGACAGAAATTTTCAGAAAAGTAGGTGCTTTATGTTCCTTCAGGCACTGTTTAGACAAGGACCTCATTCAGAAGAGGCCCAAGATGCATGAACCGAGTCATTGCCAAAAATGGGCCCAGAATTAAGTTCCTCTGGCGTCCATAATTGGTTCTTTGTCTGGTCAAAAAGACTGAATCTGACACCCTTCTGGGATATTCTGGGGAAAAAAATTAGGTTGACCAAGTTTATTGAAATTGCTCAGCATTCCTGTCTCAGATTCTTGAAAGGATAGTGATGAGTTTTTGCAGGGGCTTGCTTCCTTCTTGCTGGAATTATTGTTTAATGAGATTTAAGGCTTTTCATACCTTCAGATGAATGCAGAATCCTCATTATGTTTCTTTGTGGAGCCAAGGCCACAATATATGGGACTTTGATGGTTAAATCCAGCTCTAGATTTTTGTAGGTGAACCTTGAGCAGGTATGGAGGAAGTGCTTAGTAAACAGCCTTAACTCATTTAAGGTTGTCACCTTCTTCACAGGAAAAAAATAAATTAAACAAAGAAAGGCCCACAGATACCATGTGGCAGAGACTATTCCACCTCAAACCAAAATCAATGTTATGCTTCCTGTTATTGTGTTAGAGGGTTGAAAACTTGCTTTTTCAATTGATTTGTTTTCTACTGCAAAACTAATTATGTCCAATGCAGTTCTTCCTTTGCCTTCATCCGGAGGGGAAACTATTTGCAGCGGTGGCTCCTGTCCTCTGCTCAGACAGCTGTGTCAATATCGCCATTGCTTCATTGTTTCTTGAAAGGTGAAAAATCCCAAGCTTCAGCAAAGTTCTCTATGTATTCATTCTATCAAAACGTCCTTTTCAGCCTTTCCAGAGTCTAGGCACATGCTGTTGATCGTAGTCATCCAGAGGGATGCCCTCACAGGCACAATGTGCACATGGATGCACATCAAGAGGAATCAATCCATTGAAGTGATGGGTGTTAGTGCATTTTGCCTTTACCAAGGTTCTTCAGAGATGCTTAAGGAAGGAGGTGAATTTCTAAGGGGCTTGAAGACTTAAATGTAGTGAGAGATCAGAAGGCTTTTTTTTTTTTTAATTCAGTGCTTTGGAAGCATTAAGAGGTTCGGGAAAACCATCCTTTCTTTTAGTCGTTTTTAAGCCTAAAATGTGTCTTTCCTGGAGATGTATGGTAGGCATACAGAAAAAAATTGTTTCTGGGTTTATTGTTTGGATTACTACTGTGCAACACTTCCAATGCCAGTGATGACTGAAAAGTGAATTTCATGGTCTATGTCAGCCTGAAAGATGTGGTGGCTTAGTCCAATTTGGGGTTTAGTGAGACACAGGCTTCACATGTAATTCATTCTCTCAAGGTTTTAAAATAGTAGAGCCCAGATGTTTCACTCAGGATGGCAGCAGACTGTCATACCCAAGTTGGATTGTCATAAATTCTAGACACACCGAATTATGCAGTAGTAAATCTGTTCTGCATTAAAAAAAAAAAAAAAAAAAAAAAAAAAAAAAAAGCTTTCCACAGCAGCAAAACTTGTCCTAACTGAATATAAGGGCTGGGAGTTAGACTTTCAGAATAATGGTTTCCCCAGATGGTAAGAGCTGCATTGGGCAGTAAAAGCTTCCATTGACATTGCCTTGCTGAAGAACAGGTCTCAAGGCACCACAACAGCTTGGCAAGCTCATCCTCTGCATCAGAGCCCCAGCTGCTGCAGAGCTCTGGTGCAGCATGCTGGTAATTCCACAGCAGCTCCCCTGCGTATGAAAAAGGACAAGGGTTTTAACAAAATAATTGTGAACTTCCCCAACCCAGTCACTGTATTTTCTGCTCTCTAATACACATTTTGTTGTTATTTTCTGTTTGTTTCACACTCTCCTCTGCTCTCAGTTTTCAAAGATGCTAGAGATGTTTTCATTGTTGACATGTAGCAGTTTTGTGGATGCCAGTGGCAAATCAGGAGGCATTTGAACATGCCAAGGGGATGATCTGTGTGGTGGGTGCTTTTTAGCTGGGAGAGCCTCTGCAGTACTGGAGGAACTGAGACGTGAGGGGAAAAGTAAATAGGAGCAACACACTTCATATCCCAGGTGCAGTGAAGGAATGGTGTTTTCAGAGAGGTAAAATATTCATGAACTTGTCCTCTCTGAGGACTTGGGGGTTTTTAAAGCTCTGAACACTTCCTCTGGAATGCTCTGTACCTCAGAAAAAACAAATAGCTGCATTTAGGTTTAATTCAGCATCAGATAAGGGGGAAGGTAGCTTTCGTGAAGTTGTGATACATATGGCTCTTTGGGGGTCTTAGAGTAGAGGTGAACATTTCAAGTGTAGGTAGGCAATGAGAGACTTAAACTTACCTGTCTTTGCTTGGCACCATCCCTCCTCCTGCCCCACTGCGTGCAGGCTCCTGCTGTGTCCATCTCTGGCTACACCTCTTACCTGCAATGCCCCCTGGCCTTGGGCGATGCTCTCTCTCTGTTGGCTGCTTGTTGTATTGCACCCATTGTGATCAGACATACAGCCTACATGTTTTGCTGTCTCATTGGTTAACGTATTATTTTAATTTTATTGTATTAGGCTATTTCTCTGGCTATATAACTTACTGCCCTTGTTGTGCTTTACAAAACATCAGTTGGAGTTACAGTTTTAGTTCAGAGGCTCAGTAACCATCGATCTCTTGGCTGCATGCTAGATTCCATGATGAGCTTCTTTCCAACATGAGTGATCCTACGACAACAAGTAGTACCACAGGCATCCTCTGTTTCTGTGGGCATGGAATTTTCTCTGGGATAATGCATCTGAAGAAACCAGCAGGCTATGAATTTTGATACAGTATTACCCTTTGAATTTATTAGCAGCTGGAAAGATGATCTCATGGAAATGTAATCTATCCTATTGATTTCAAACAACTGATAAATCAGGAAATGGAGGCAAACATTTGTGCTGCTAGTAATTTTTTTCAGGATTACCTGGGCAAAATTTAAACCCCCAAGTTCCAAATACATCAGTGGGTACCAAAAATCACAACTCTTTATGCCTAGCTGTCAAGCCTTATAACTCTTCCATGATATCTTCGATGGAATTATAAATGATCAATACAAAAATATTTGCTGTACCAAAAGTGGAACACATAGAAGAAATATAAAATAAAATAGATTTAGTATAAAATAAACAGCACAGGGATTGCATTCTTGATTGCACAAATAGGGTTGGTGCTTTAATCATTAGAACTTTACTTGCAAAGTTGAAACTTTTAAGTAAGGTGAACTTCCTGCAAAACAACCACACAACTGCAGGTTTAAGAACTCAGCTAATCCAGGGTTCTTAAGACTGTAAAAGAACTTGGTACAGATCATGCATTAGCATGCCCAAGTTATACACACCACCTACAAAAAAAAAACTTGTCTTCTGTACATTTTTGTGCCAAAAAAGTGATCCAGATTAGATGCTTTTGCTTCTCAGTAACAGTGTCAATGTATGTGAATAAGTCTCAAAACGTGCTTTTCTCTCCAAGTTAATGAGGTCGTTTTAAAGGTGAAAGGCATTACTTGAAAGGAAGAGCACCACCTTGTGACACCAAGAATAATGTTGCTGTGTGCTTGATCGAGAGAAGGGAAGAAGTAGATTTACAAGGTTTTATCCTCTAACAGGATTTATAGAGACGGGTTTTCTCTTTCATTTGCCTTTTCTTTTAAGATTTAACAGGGGAACTGATATTTTCAAGTGATACAAATTCAACAAATCAGCTTTATTTCAAAGCTCATTTTCCAATTTCATCTCAAATTTCACTTTTTTAATAGATTCCCTTCAGAGAAAGATTGCTATGAAATCTTAGATTTTAAAGCTGTCAATTAGACTATCAGTCCTTTAAAACTGAAATGTGGAGTTTTTTTACAGACTTCTTATCTCTTCATCTTTCAGAAGCCTTACAGAAGGAGAGGGATTTTATAAGCTTCATTCTAAGTAGCATGCAGGGACCCTCCTATTTAGGCTTGCATAGCTTTAAGCATTTATATGCTCACATCCAATTTGTAGTGAGATTCTTGCAGAAGAAGCTCCATCCTAGCACACAGAACTTTCAGTCAGACTCATCCACTTTTCATAGCTTCAGCTATCAGACTGGAGCTTCATCCAAGGCTAAGTTGTAGCTGCCTGACAGGGCATAGATGGCAACAGTGTCAATCCTACTAACCCAAATTTCTTCTGACATTTTTGCACAAGCAGAGGCTTTGATAAGGATCAGTTGTTCAAATACAGTGTTAAACAATCCATATAATAGTGCAAGAGCACTGCCAGAGGACTGGATTGAGACTATTCCTAATTTCATAGAAAACATAGAGAGTTTAGAGAATTTGCAATATATTGATTGAAAATAAGAGTTTTAATGAATATGATAACATCAGCAATAAGCCATGTTTTATTGTTTGTTCAAGATTTATTGTTTGGTTTGTTTTGGTGGCTTATTTGGGGTTTCTTTGCTAAACTGCAAACTTTTGCAAAATTCAGAAGAGTAGACATGTTTGTTATTGAGGACATTTTATTACTATTGCCTTAGGCATTTATCTCCACAACAGATTAGCTTTCACCACTGAGTTTTATTATGCAATTTACATAACTGTGACTTAGCTGAGCCTTGAAAGCTGGATCTCACTTGTCTTTCAAGAAAAATGTCATTTTACGCTTTCTGACTTGTTTGCTTAGAAGCTTGTCAATTTTTTTTCCAAATGCATATTTATATTTTAATGAGAAACCAAACAGCTTCAGACAAAACCTAAAGCTGAGTCAGAGAATGAAACCAAGAATCCTCTTCCCGCTTGTGACATGGATTAGTGTAATTTAGCCAAATATCTGTCAGTCTTGCTCAGTGCAAATAGGATCCCACTGGAGGGATTTGAACAGCTGCAACATTCAGCAAGTTCATTACGATAGGACAGGCTGTGACCTGGCAGTACCAGGTGTCAAACAAATCCTGCAATGTTAACAGGGTGTGAAACTTACTGGTACCTGGTAAAAACTGGCAGGTGTGGATGATCCAAATTCAAACAGTGCACAGTGACTTGGTACTTGATACTGCTGCTGAGGTCGTAGTAGCGCCCAGTCCAGTCCTGGAGATTGAAAGGGCACACTCATGAGTTAGGGTCATCTGGGAAAAAAAAGGGACAAAATTTAAATGTACTGTCAAACCTTTCCCTGAATGGATGAGAAAGGTTGGACCTAGAGCTGAATAAAGTTATTTAAATTTTGCTTTAATGGGTTTTTTGCTGCCTTTGCCTGGGACAAATAAAAGATGTTTTGACTTCCCACCATTCCTGGTTTCCTTGGTAACATTCTGCATGTTGGGAAGTAGCTGTTTGAAAGTCGTATTAAAGGAAAAGCCCTTGGAGAGGAGATATTTGATACAAGACTGTTTTCTTTCTCTAGAACAAAGCAGCAATAAGCGTGTATGTATGTTTTTTGAGAGAAGCTCTAATAGAATGACTCATTTGTGTGTTGCTGACAAATTCCAACTGCTGATAAAATATACATTACAACCCTGCTCATCCAGAAAGGGGTGTCCCGGATCTTTCAGCTGATTGCTGATATACAGTGCTCAAAAGAGAATGCTAGGTATTAGTTTGCTTTAAGAGACAAGGAACAAATAATGTGTTAGGGTCATTTTACAGCATGTTTTGTGACACTAGTTGAGAGCTATTTATTTCCTCAAGTACAATTCCTGTTCCATTTCCATAGAAAACAAGAAACAGCAGGGCCTGATTAGAGAATTTAACATTTGTGCAAGGTATTTTCCTGTTTAACTGACCAAAACTCTTGAATCTATCACAAAAATGTGTTTTAAAATTATAAAAATACCTTCTTTCTCTTTGTCAGCAACTGAAGGCTTTCTGTTTAGAGGAAAGATGCTCGCGCAGCCTTTTTTGCCTTTGGACATTGATCCAGGAAAACTATAAACCACTTGTTTGTTAATGGAGAAAAAAATCCAAGCATGAGGTTTTGAACAGAACTATTAATGTCCTGAGTTTTCAAGCAGTCAAGGGAGGTTTCAGTCACTTTTCTTTTCGTCTTGACAACCTTTTATTTTGGAGTGGTGGAGGGCAAGACTTTTGAAGAAATGCTGGTCCTTGGTGCTTACAGTGTCTACTCTGCAGCGTTAGAATGGCAAACCCCAGAACTATTGACAGACTTTCAAAAATACTAATTTTTGATAAAGCTGTTAGTACTGTTAGTAATGTGAGTGGAGGGCTGACTTCTCATTGGGGGTTCCAGGCTAAGAGCCCCAATTTGCCCTTTGATTAGAGAGCTCTAATCTGACCTACAGACAGCTCTGTCCTCAGCGGGCTTGGTCTGGCAAACTCTTCTCTTCAGTAGGCTTGGACTGGCAAATCTCATCCTGAGGAGCCCAAACCTTTCCTTTGGCTGTGTGTCACCGTGGGGCGACACACAACATGACATGGAGCAGTTCTGTTCAAAGCAAACTAAAAACTCTTCATTAAAACATATGACTCCATATATATATATCTTTCTGAAATGCCAGTGTCATTGGAGGGTTACAGTGCCACCTCCTCAATGCCACTGGGCAACCCAACTGTCCGTCAGGTTGCTTGTCCCCCATAAAGGAATGAAAAACAATAAGTTATTTACATAAAGTTTGTGGAAGAGTTCTGTGCAAAAATGCAAACATCAGAAGGCTTGGTAAAACTTGAGAAAATCAGGGCGACAGCTGTGCAGAAAGCTTGGACACCCAACTCAAGGCTTCAAGTTCCCTGCTAGGAAGGGAACTGTTAACTGAGGGCTACCAGCTTGGTGGCCCTGCAAGTGAGTAATTCCTGGATCTTTGACCAACTGTTTTTCAGAGCAGGTGTTCTGCTAAGACCACATTTAGCAGACAAACTCAGAAAATCTGTTTTTAGAACACCCTTCTCAAATTGATTTGTAACTTTTTCTCTGCGGAATTTTCTTTTTATCAAGTGCAAACAAATTTTCATCCAAGATCTAGATAGTATATACAGAACAGAATATGACAAAAATTTTCTACACTTTTTATAGACTAATATTTTAATTTCTTGCCTTTCTTGGGGGTTGTTTTAGGATTTTTGGGGTTTTTGTTCTGTTTTTTTTGGGTTTTTTTTTGGTTTTTTTTTTGTTTTTTTTTTAATTTGTATTTCCTTCCATTTTAAAGTAATCATCAAAAGAAAATAAAATCTTGGTTTTACTCTTCCACAGACAAAATGTCATTTACTTTAAATTCCCATAGTGCTGAAAATATTTCTGTTTATTTTTAGAAAAAAAAAATCAATACAAATTTTAATCATTCTGAGTTCTCTACATTTTCTGGAGGACTAGAATAAGAGTCTTACATGTTAAGAGTGCAGACATTTCCATTCTATAATAATTTTTTTAGGAATTCTGAGTGGGTTTTTTCTATGCCCCACTCATAAAATACATCAGGCAGCAGTATTAATTAGTGAGATTTATAAAAACTGGGAAGACTATGGCTTGCTTATCCCCCTTCTACTCAAATAATACAAGACAATATATTCCTTTAAAAATGTTTGCAGAGACCATCATAGCAAGATCCAAGCCTAAATATTCTTTTTGCTGAGATACTCAGTATCAGTATTGCACCTGTATGTCACTCTGCCTAAAATGCCTCATAAAGGGCATTTCAGCTTAATATAGATAATATTGTGTTGAAAATTCTGTTGGAATTATGTTGGCCATCTTCTCCTTCCTACTGTCTTTGTTCATTTTTGATCACCTTTTCAAATCATAGTAGAAGCTGCTTATTTCTACAAGCAATGCTTAGATATTGCTGTGTGTTTCAGCTGCACATTATTTTGTTCTGTAGAGAAAAGTGAGTAGCTAGGTCTACATTTGTTCTTCTGCACAATTCCTGCCTTCATTGCTGTATTTGATCTGGTTCTGTGATCTCATCTGTGTTCTGTTCTTTCTCCCACATCTATGAAAATAATCTTGGTAGGCTACCAAAATAGGAGCCTCTGTGTCTCATATGCAACTTCTCTGAAACAGGAACTGCATCTTCCTTCTCCTAAGTATTCACTTCTCTCTGTGGGGCTACAGACACATCAAGGGGTTGGGTTGTAATGAAGAAATGCTTGAGCTGCTCTCTTACTAAGATATATTTGTATCTGAGTACAGAGAGGAATGCATATAGAGTACAAGAAACCATATTCCTTTACTTGGCTGTGCAGGGCAGCCTCTTCTCTTCATATCCATTTCTAAATCTCTTTAAATATGTTTCACAATGCTATTTTTGATACTGTATAATGTCTCTATGGCTACCATAGATGTAAATGATTGTAACTGCTTTTGAGCAGATGACCCCAGCATACAGAAATACCTGGAAACATTGCTGGGGATGTTCTCGGGAAACCTTTACTATAGTGGTGGAATATTCTTGCTCAATAGAAGGGGCTTTTAATTTTCTTGCTGTCTTGTTCAAGCACTGTCTCTGAAACTAGACCTCAACTTTTTGCTGCCTGTGGGGAAGAGGAAGACAAGGAATATACATTCCTATTTAGGTATCTAGTTCACTAATGGAATTAAAATATCAGCAGACAGTGGTAATTTCAGAGGAACTCAGATGTCTGCAAAACTCCTTTCTCTTAAGAGCATTTTTGTTGTACTGTTACAGTTCTCTGGTTGCGTGGGATTTCCTCTTTTCCTTCCTAATGGTGCATCTCTGATGGCCTTTCCAGTACTTTAGTTAGGCTGAGCTGCAGAATTTGAGGCCACTTATATAAACAAACAACCTAATTTTGAGAACAGAAGAGAGGTTTTATTGGACCAGTGAAGGGACAGTAGAAAAATTTTCCTTTGTGTGCTTCTTCTGCTGTAATGGACCCAGATTAGGATTTTTCTCCCTTGAGACTGGGCCCAAATTAAAGATTTCAGTCTTCAAATTTCAAATCAAAATAATGAAGTCATGCAATGCTTAATTGTTTAATAGCAAACTGCCCAAAAAGCCAGTTATGTGACATGGCACTTTGAAAGAGTTTATCCATAAAAACTAACTCTACCCTGTGGAAAATTGAGTCCTTTTTTTAGCATGGTAAGCATTTTAAAACTGAGTAGCACCACTAACTCATTGATTAATTCTTTCTCCTAATCAATTTATTATATAACCCTATTAATCCCTGCAAATCATACTGATCTGATTCATTAATTGTTCATCCAAAATATCCAGTCTCCTCCTCTACCTTCCCCTTCATTCTTCCAAATAATTGATCATCCCCCACTTCCAAATCAACTTTACCTCTATTCCTCCATGTTTTTGTATGATTCTTCTGATTTCCAGCTGTCCCTGCTCTTTTCCGACTCAGTGCTCTAAAAGTCTTCGCTGAGTTTCTCCCCACCTTTTCCCCACTGTCCCCCCTACTGAGTATTCAGACTAGAGTGAGGCAGCAATAAAAGCTACTTCCAGTTCCATGACTCCTTGCTTCTCTTGTGGGGCAACCAGTCAATTGTCAAACAATCTGTCATCTGCTCTTCAAACCCCTCCTTAGTTTAACGAAATGCAAGAATGCAGGAGCTGTGCAGAACACGGAGCAGTTCCTGCTGGGGATCACCAGGAACAGCGTGGGCCAGCACTGCCTCATGCAGCAGCAGGCAAGGCAGGGCCTGGCAAGTCTCACTCCATCCTGGAGTCCCAAGACAGCTGCATTGAATCCACGGCAGGCCAGAAGAAACACACAGCTTTTGGCACTTACTTTTGATCCCTCTATCCGTATAGATCCTTCTTGTCCATCCTTTGTGATCTTGGACAAGAAAGAGTCACTGGCTCTTTCCCCAAAAGCCTAGTTTAGAAAGAGAATGAAATAAAACAGATTATTGTTATATCTGGAAAACACTCCAGCAATAAACAGGATCATCTGTTGTTTGGGTTTTTTTTTTCCAAGTGGAAGGTAGAGGTGCACAGGTCTTCATAGATGAGATTGGGTTTTTGGCAGCCAAGATGAAAGTATAAGAAAGCCTCTGCTGCAGAGTAAAATTGACAATGAACAAGAAATATTTTGCTAAATGTAAAGCAAGGTCTTTGGAATGCAAAATCTTTAATCTCTGTGGGTTTCGCATCTCTGCCTTCCAAGGTTTAACAATTAGAGCATAAATCATGAAACTTGATGGGAAAGAAAAAGCTTTCTGTTTGCTATCTGGATTTCTCAAATTTCCCTGTGTTGCAGGAATTAATGTTGCACATAGTTCAGCACCAGTGGTGTTACTGTTACATTAAATTGATTATAACAATGTGTGGAATTTAGGTATGGTAAAATAGAAACTGTTCTATGTGTGCATTGCATGTGTTAGCTTCATCCTTGTAGTAATTCTGCAGATTTCAGTTTCTTTCTGTAACTGCATATATTGACAGCAGAAGTATTGATGGTACTTTGATTTTGGTAAAAAGCAGAAAAAAAAAAAACAAACTAGAATGATAAAGTTCTACAGGCATGCAGATTTATGAAGGTGCTAAATAGAAATAGAAGAATTAATTTAGTAAATGCTTACTACACAAAATAAGTTTGTCTGCCTGGGTGAATTGCTTTACTGACCCTGAAATGCAAGGACAAAAACATACACCAAGAAAAAAAGAATAGTAAATTTTTCCCTGTCCTTGCTCTGCAGGTTAGGGTATTTCTAGTTACAGAACTTTTAGGAGCCTTTATAAAAAGGAAAGAAATTGTGTTGCTAAGATTAAATCCTAATGACGCTTGCTCTTCCATGGTGCGTTGTTTTTCCTTGCTTTCTGGGGCTTCTTTGCTCTCTCAGTCTGATAAGTTTTTTATAATCTTGAAGCAGAGGGAGTCAGCAGCCACAATTAGAGACAACGTCTCTGACTGAACTTTTTTATTGCTGTGTTAAATGTCTCTTTTAATCACATTATCTAAGGAAATTATATTCCAGACTTGGCATCTCCCATGTTGTGCTGTTGCTCCTTTGTCCAGTGGGGCTTTTCTGATTTTCTCTTCAAGCACCAGAGAATCTCCAGAACCTGTGAATGCTAAGGTACAGAAAAGCTGAAGTGAAACGTATAAATTTTCCACAGCTCCTATGTGGGTTAGAAGAGCAAGGAAAGCGCTTTAAAGCTACAAAAACTGGGGACTGTGATGGGTATTACAAAGACAGAAGAAAATTCAGTTTGTTTTAAATCCAGAAATTTCAGTGTCTGCTCTCTGGTAGAAATAGGTTGATTAGAACTATTCATACAATTTTGATGAATTCAGATTCTTTCTAGTCCTCAGGGCTTTCAGGTCCACTACTAAGCCATACCTTACACTGCATGTGGGGCTGACAGTTGGGTTTGGATTCCTGCTTGTCCTTCCTTTGCAGTTTGTCTGTGTTCTGCCAAAATTGCAGAAGTCATGAGGAAAGAAGATGGTTACACAATTGTTGTGGAGGGATACTGACAACTATGGGTTTGAATTCTACTTAAGTGGCCATGTGTCTAATGCATAGATATTGCAGGGGCTAAGCTTTCACGTATTCAAAGCCTTGAGTATATTTTATCCACAGGTGCAAAAAGTTTCTAACATTTCTAATTCCTATTTCATGATAACTCTTGTCCTACATCAAAATGTGGTGGTAAAGAATTCTGGTTTTGCCTACCAGATTTACAGGGGTCACCCATATTGTGATAAAGGAGTTGCACAGTTTAAGTGTGATTGCAATATGCTGATTTTATAATTAGCACTATCTAAGCTTATTCATATAAGCCAGCCTCCTAGGACTCTAATTCATACTTGGTCTGCAAGGCAGGAAATTTGCATGCACTAAATGGCTACTCTTTAAAATGGCTAATCGTTGGGGAAAAAATCCTTTTGCATTTATTGTTCATAGGGAACTCTGTAGGTATTAATATGGCTATAATTGGTAGCTAAAAAAATTCCATCATAATTTAATAGATTCATGTCCAGTTGGTATAAAGTGATACTTTTCTTGTAGCAGGAAGGGTTGTTGTTGTAAAAGCTGATGAATTTCACTTTGTAAAAACGTAGGTGAGGTGACATTTTAAGGTTGAAAACAGCAATTGTAATTTGGAATCAATACTTTATCTCCTAGAATAATGTAAGGTACTGTTCTGTCCTAATTGGCTGGAAGCTAAAATGTTAATGCCAAGCCAGCAGATGTATCCCCAGCCTGTAGTTTCCCATGAAGATTTGGTTTGCAAATAGATGACTTTCTATTTATGGGTAAAGTAAAGCCTAATTGTGAGTCTTCACAGAACCAGGAGCTGCAATGACTGCGACTTTAAGGGAAGTGACTGTCTGATCACAGTGATGCCACAGAGCATACCAATGAGCTGCATCAATGTGTCTGTTCCAATATGTGAAAATCTTCAGTAATCAGCAGAATGTAGACAGTAAATATCTCATTGTTTTTAACAGCAAAGTGTTGCAAGATCAGAGAAATATGGCAAAGTCTAATTGGATTCAAAACAATGATTTCCTCTCAAATAGATTTCTGATTGAAAACTAATATAATCCAGTGATGTCCCAAGTAATAACTGTAATGCACAGATGGTGCCAAATTGAAAGACTAAGTGACTGAAAGTGTTGACATGGTAGATTAAAAATCCATCCTTAAAATATTTCTATTTTAAAAATCTGTGCTGAAAAAGTTTCTATTTCAGTGTGTGCTTCCTGCATTTTACCTCCTGTCCAGACAAACAGATTTTGCAGTTGTGTGGCATTTCCTCCTATAGTCAGTCCAGCCAATGTTACGCTAAAAGCCAACATTTCTGGGGCAAGGAGAAATCACACATTATGTATAAGTAATGTCAAGACTTAATTGTTAGTAAATCTGAAGCTTTGAAAGTTTGATCATTATTAGTCCAATTACTGCAGAAGGAGAAAAATAATAATGCAGTTAACATTGCTACACACACACACACACACACACACACACACACAGAGTTTCTCTCTCTTTTCTGGCATTACACTTGCATGTTGCTACTACTCTGGATCCTAATCAGTGATTTCACTCTGGCGATGGTGTGTGTGGTGAAGGGTGATGAAGAGTTGTCAGTATCAGGAATCATTTGCCAGGAGGAATATGCTGCTGAATATGTTGGTGTTGTTGTCTACATCTCTCTTGAATTGACTAAGGGATCACTTTGTTATCAAACTTTTGCATCTTTCTCTCTTCTTCATTGGTCTATAGTTTCAGGCTACATCTAAATTTGCTATATAATTTATGTGTGTAGGATACTATTCCTTTATGACTGCTAAAACCAGTTTTGTATAGCTCAAGATCTTCAATGCTTTTAAGTGAGCCTGACTGAGCTGTTTAGAGTTGTAGGATCTCCAGTGCCAAGCCCAGGCCCCCTCTCTTGTCTTCCTGTGCCAGTGATACTTTACACCACATCCTGTGTCTTCACTTCCCAGATCTCCTGTTGTACCAGACCTGCATTTCTCTACACTACATTACTGTGCCAGTCATAAATATTTCACTTTTTAGCATAACTACTCGTTCTTGCTCTCTGTATGAAACAGTGGCATTCCACACAAAGATAAACAAAAGTAAAACAAATTTATCAAAGGCAATTGATCGAGAAACTGCTGTCACAGCTAAATTTGGTACAATAAGGCAAAAGGGATAGTTTGTACCAGACACCCTTCACATGATCTCCCTTTCTGGCCTCTCCTCTTCAGAGGGAAGTGTGTGAGAGAAGAGTAGGGGATTATCAGGAACCATCCTCATCTGAGCCCTTGGCTCTTCAGGCATCAAGTAGACTTGAGAACCTGATGTCTGGCAACAGCAGGTCAGAGTGAACAGGGAGCTGGTTAAAGATGGTCATGAAGCAAATTGCCTGCCTGCCAACAGAGACAGAGAATTTCAAGTGACTGTTTCAAGTGTGTTGGTGAAATAATTTCTGTTTCACTTGAGAAATAGTACTGAGTTTTCGTTGAAACCCTTTGGTTCTGAGGCCAAAATCTCTTTCGTTTGCACTGAATTAATTTTTTTCCTAAAGAAGTTAATGCCTTCTTCAAGAAGAGCTTTTCTTTGCAAACAGCTCTGATAGCCATCAAATTATAGAATACTGTTTGGTTTGAATGACAATAAAAACAGTTTCTGTGTAAAGTTATTGAAGAATGTCCCCTGATGGCCTATTTTCTGGACATAAAATTACAGTGCATCATTATGCAGGTAAAAGCAATGCATTTTGGAAGCATATTGATGATAAATGTTCAATTAACATTTCCTCAAATAGAAAGGTTCAAACTTTTTTAAAATGAGGCTTTAAATAAACTTTTATCACTCATATCGTACCTGAAAGTTCGCCCTCAAATTTAACTTGACCACTACCCAATTCTGAACTGTTTGAAATTTCTTTCTCTTTGAGAAAAGTGATGAAGTTTAAAAGTGTTCTTAATGTCTTACTATTTTTCTTTCTTAAAGTTTTTTCATTCATACAACTTTGTCAGCTATCCCCACACCCAAACATCACTTTATGTAGTTGAGAATATGGCTGTCAGTGCATTGAAAACATGAAATACGAATCTCACCCCAAGGAAGCTAAAGTTAATATTAATTCATGTAAGCTAGCTGCAAAGTACTTTTCATGCAAAGAAAAAAAAATAAAGAGATAGTCAAAAGAAAAGCAAGTATCTTAGTGACATTTTTCACAGAAACAAACCCATTTTCAAGCTTGACCGAAATGTAGAAGTGTGATAGTGGTTTTGCAATTCATCATGAATATTTCAAACACATCTGATTTCTACACATGCTATGATTACTAATGTGTGAAGTCAATTAACTATGCATTTAACCCTTCTTTTCTTTTCTCTGTGAGGTGCTTATGAGAAATTGAGCTTTTAAGCTAAAACAAATCCACAGACAGCATATATAGTTGCTTTGTCTTGAAAAACAGGCAACAATCACTGCTGAAATATTCATTTCTTTTGTTTGTTGAAATGAAAATAATTTTTTATCCAGTTGCAACTACTGTATATTCTTCAGCAGACACTTGGCATGAAGGTCAGCAATAAATTCTTCCTGCTGCTGTGTTTTCTGGCCCCTGAAATCACAAATAATGTTCATTTTCTTTGCATTATTTCATTATTTTATTTGGTTGAACTAAAGATTGATTCAAGATTATATTTCTTGGAAGCACAGAGTTGAGAGGAAGGGAAATGAAACCATTTTTTTTTTAATCTTGTAGCTGAAGAGGCTTACAGATTTGGCCTCAGTTTTCTTTTTTTATTGGAAGTGTTTGAAGAGAGGCAGGGCAGACTCTTGTGCTGCCACACATTTGAGTGAAGGAGAGTGAAGGAGTGAAGGAGAGCAGGTGGACGCTTTGGAGAACAGTTTGGGGTTTTTCTTTATTAGCCTTTGCTGAAGCCTCACTCGACCTAACAAAAACAGCATCCTAAAACCAGGTTCCTAATGATTCCAAATGGCTCTGGATCAGTCTTTTGCATAGTTGTTCCCTGAACTCAGTTCCTGTGTGTCTTGGTTTGAAAGACAGGTACCTGCCAGCAAAAGCTGGAATCTCCCTTTGAATAGAGAATGTAAACCCCCTCCCTCAGATGATTATAATTTTGCAATTGGAGGCTCTCAGGCAAAGATTTGGGAGTGGGAATAACAGTTCTTTACTAGGAATATTAGACAAAGCAAACAAAGACAAATACAAATGTAATAGCACTAAGAGACAAGCAAAAACAAAGAAAAAACAAAACCTCAGAAAATGCCCTGACAGAGTCAGGGATGTGACCTGACACCCTGGGTATCAGGGTGGTGAAAGCAGTCCAGATGAAATCCTCATTGAGCAGTGAATACAGTTCTATGAAGTGAAATAGTCCTGTAGGAAAGTCCGATGGTGAAGAAAAATGTGTTCAGTCTTCCTCTGGAGAGAAATCCAGTAGAGAGAGAGAAAACAAGCAGGGTCCCCTGGTACTCCAGTCCTTTCGGAGCGGTGTCCTTGGACCAAACTGCTGCTCACTGCTGTTCCCCCGGAGAAACCTGCTGGCCTCCTTTGTTTAAGTCAAGTATCCATCAAGTACCCAGCAATTAGTTACCTAGCAAACCATCAGGAAAAAATTCCACAAACACAAAAGAAACAGATCCAACCCCCAACACTGTGACAGGCGGGGTGTTCCACACCCTGCTCTGCTGTTGAGTGACCGTGTGGCCACCTCGCATGGTCCCGTGACACGGTCACACGAGTCCTGATCGCCTGTGCCTGATCTGCCAGTGCAAGTGACTTCAAAGTCGTGTTCAAGTCTCTAATGGGAGTCAGAGACTCACTTTTCTGTCAGTGAGCTCTAAATAACTACATTGTTCCTCTCAGTGAGGGGAGAAAGGGCAGGATCCCTGTCCGTGGCAGAGTTTCTGCAATCTCTCTTAATTGGTTGTATGTATCAGTGGGCAAACACAAGGAACACCTGGAAGTATGTAGGAGGCATGGTGGGAAGATTTGTTTAATTTTTTTTTCTACTACTTTTGCATGCCTGCACAGAAATTAGAAAAAGTCCTGCTATTGTCAATTTGGTCAAGGCCTGCTTCAGCTTGCTGCCACCCTGTCACTGCCTTCTTCATCATGGCTGGTAGGACACACATGGTATCTGGACAAGAATCTGGCAGAGATATTCAGGCAAATCTGTCACAAAGGAACTGCACTTTCTTTTGATGTAAAATCTCTTATGCTGCCCCTGACATTTTTTTCTTAATAAACGGGCTCTAAAATCTCTCGTTCAGCTGTGGGACTATATGCTTCTGAGTAAATATTTTTGATGAAAGCTGCAAAGTCTTCCTCAGGGGAGCCACACATGAGGTTAAATACAGGGTTGTACTGGCAGTGAATCTGGAAAGAAGAAATTAAGATTTTTTTAAGAGCACTGTGAGGTCCTCAGGACTGTCCATGTGATATCAAAAGCTATTGTAGGTCTCGCTAGTCTCCAAGATTTTGGAAACTACCAGGTTGTTCAAAGATCATGGTCCCTGCCTTCTCCTTCTGTCTGTGGTGTCTCTGAGGCTCAGCTCTTTGAAGACATCTCAAATATCTTCTGATAGTGAGGCAGTTTCTCTCACACCACTGTGAACAGTGAGGAAGCCCTGTAAATTCTAATACTAGTTTTGACAGCCTGGCTCTAAATTGCCATAGGAAGCCCACAGGCTTTTAATCTCAGTATGATTTCTTTGTTATTCTATTCATATAAGAGAGCAAGTTGTCTAATTATGTGAATTAATAGGATTTTATAAAACTATGCTTCTTTTGTACTGAGGTTTGCACTAGTGCCCTTTAATGTTGTACTGTAGGAAACTCTAGTCTTGTGCAGATTCTTTGGGTTATCTCTCTAGCTGGTAGGATTATTCAGATATTTGATATTACCCATGGTTAAAAATTTTACTGGATGGCCCAATCACTCCCAGGCCCTTCACCAACTCCGTTGTCCTTCTTGGTGACCTGGCCACGCTTTTGGCTCACGTCCAGCTGTCTGTCCACTACAGACCAGCACCACAGGTCTTTTTACAATTAGTGGAAAAATTACTTGACTTCACTGAAGATTCAAAGCAATGTTAGAAGGGGCAGGCATTCTTTTTGAGGTATTTTTTACACTGTAAATGCATATTACAATAATAAAGAAAGCCTTAGACAGGCATTTGAATTCCACAAATTTACATGGAAGCAAGTGCCACAAGATAACAGCTGTGAATGTTTATAAATTGCATGTGGAGAATATTGTTCCCCTTACAAGGATAGACTGCAAATTTGCAAAGTTAAATTTCTAGATAATGGGAGATATTTTATTACAAAGGAAGTGTACATGAGTTCTACCTCAGTTACGTAGAATAGAGTGGTTTTGTGAGACATTTCAAGTAAAATGAATTTTAATGTAGGAGTTCTTTTTTTTATAATGAAACCTTCCAGCTGCATCATATTCCTGGTATGAAACTGAAAATTTGTTTCCTAACAAAGCTAAGAAATGCTTAGCATATCAGTTCCCTTTGAATAACCATATTAATCCTAAAAATTGTTGCTTTGTGTGCTGTTTCCACCCCACCAAAAGTTATAGGTGTCTTTCTGCATCTTCCCAACTGTGGAGTGCTTTTTTATTATTATTATATTTTTTGATTTTGCTTCAGTGATTTGTTTCAGTCCTGGATAGCAAATAGGTTTCTGAGCTTCTCTCCAGGATGGTTTAAAATGCCAGTTGATGTACTTATTGTCCTCAATCGGCACAAGACCTCACAACTTTCTTTTGAGGAGAATTTTTTTCTCTTAGACTGTCTGTGCATTCTATCTAATTGTTATTCCCTTCTTGTTTTCTTAGCTCTTACAGTCTTGCAATTTATTCATAACTAATTTCCTATAATAGATTGTACCCTTGTTGCTTTCCTTCCATCCATGATACTACATTCTGTTCCTCTTTCTCTCCCCCCTTCTTCCTCCTTCTCTCCTTCTCTTTCACTTTTTCATTTGGTAACTGTCATGCTGCACATCAATGTTGCTGGTTAAATTAAACCATACCAAATGCAAACCTGTAGTAACACAATGGTAGTAATTTTTGTGCCAGCTGTATTCAGTTTAAGCATTTCTGAACTCTTTGGTGTTTATCTTCTTAAACCCCTCATTAGCATAGAAATGAGCATCTCTCATTTCCTGCTACCTCTCATCAGATAGCAAGGTGTCTCAATTTTATAAGAAAGACATGAAGTTTTACGATAGATTACATGGTTTGACAAGAGCATGCTGTGAACCTGTGGTTTAGATAAGGATTGTATTTTTATCTCCAGAATCACAGTTTTTGTTTAGTAGTCACCTAACTCCTACTCAACCCCAATGACATAAGTGGACACTGTGCTATGAGGAAGCTATTCAATGGGAATATGGTCACAGATTCACAGAATCAGCCAGGTTGGAAAAGATCTCTGAGGTCATTGAGTCCAACCTGTGACCATACACCTCTCTGTCAACCAGACCCTGGCACTGAGTGCCACATCCAGTCTTTTTTCAAACACCTCCGGGGATGATGACTCCACCACCCCCCTGGGCAGACCCTTCCAATGCCCAATCACCCTTCCTGTGAAGAAATTCTTCTTAACAGCCAACCTAAACCTCCCCTGGCACAGCTTAAGGCTGTGTCCTCTTGTCCTGTCACTGCTTTCCTGGGAGAAGAGGCTGACCCCTACCTGACTACAGTCACCTTTCAGGTAATTGTGGAGAGTGATAAGATCTCCCCTGAGCCTCATTTTCTCCAGGCTAAACAACCCCAGCTCCCTCAGCTGCTCTTTATTGGACTTGTGTTCCAAACCCCTCCCCAGCTCCATTGCCCTTCTCTGGCCATGCTCCAGCACCTCAATGTCCTTCCTAAATTGGAGACCCAGCACTGAACACAGCACTCAAAGTAAATGAAATATTGCAGAGACAGAAACACCTTCTGGAGATGATGCATAATGAGATATAAAAATCTACCCACTCTCCTGGACTGGTGCTATAAATATACAATTCAGGTGAATATTGGTGTAATCACATGTTTTGCTTGTTTATCAGTGATCTATAATGTCTAAAAGACAACCATGCCCATACAGAATCTCATTAACCCCTGGCATATGAGCATGTAATTATGCAAATGTATAAAACATTTTAAAATATTTTTATGTATTATTGATGCTGCACTTTTTCTTTATCAAATGAGCTATGATACTCTAGATTTTACTTAACAATTTTGCAACAATTATTCGGTTTCATGTTGCTATTAATTGGCTCATAATTTGACTTCCTTGATCTGGACCTGTGGATACCTGTTATTGTAACATAGAAATATTAAAAGAAAAAGGTCTTAAGAGTCAGAAAAGAACTCTATCTTCAGTTTGTGTCTAGAATCTAATGTGAATTATGTTTCATATGTGAAAAGGTGGATTTCACAATCAGTGACGGGAATGTAGAAATCTAAGACATGATAGCACGAGTGAAGCTGCTGATGGGATTGACATTAGATTTGGAGTGAAGCTGACAGCCTGGGGAAAATTTAAATCTGTCATCAGAGGCATAAACTCTTCAACTAAAGGGAGCTATTCTAAAGCCAGTTAAATCCACAGAACAAATTAGTCTTCTGGTCGTGTGGCTTCAGAGTAGGAGCTGTAAAGAATTTAGAAGAGACTTCTGCATAATTGAAGTTGCTGAACAGCTCTGGGATTGATGGTCATCTCCACAGCAGGAAGCTCCAAAGGGCAACTTCAGCTCAATCAGCATAAAATCCTTCTGGCCACCTGCACCAGTGCTGGCTGCAACAGCCACTGTGGTGCTGGGACAATCACAGAAACTCCTGGGACAGCATGATGATACTGACCTTTGCACGAGGAATGTTTCTGCTCTCCATGAGCAGGCTGTTCCTCCTGTGGCAATGACAAACAACAGCTCTGCCCAGTGGAGCTGACTTGGAGGTGAAGGTGTAGAATTACAGGTTTCTTGAATTTGGGTAGACATCTGAATTGGAACTTTTTGTCATTGTATGATAATGAGATGTCGAGGTGAATGCCTGTACTCGTCCAAGTCAGTCACAATATTTGGCTGGTTTAGGATTTTTTACATTTCTTTTCATTTGTTTTACCAAACTAAAGACTTCTTTTTCTGTGGATTTTTTGTTTGTGGGTCAGGAGAGAGTGGTTGGTTCATTTTCCTTTTTTCCTAGGGGGCAGGTGACTGTATTTGTTTTCATCAAGAAACTTAATAAAACGATGAACTGGACCCTAAGTCTTTATTCTTTTCTGAAGTTCCACTAAGACCTCTGATAATGTTGCTTTTTAGTTGTTCTGAGAATACCAATATTAAACTCTCAAGTTTTTCTTGTTTTCAGCTGTAAAAAAAACTTGCTTTTGATCCTCTACTTTCATTTTCTTGTTGTTGAACTTTTTGAAAATACAATATAGTAGAGTCTGCATGAGAACTGAAATTACTTACAGAGAATTTTACAGTAAATTGATATCTAGAAATACTGTATTGCTAGGAAATGGTCTATTTATCTTGGGATCAGGGCAGATATGATAAAGATATGATACATGATCATCAGAATTCTATACCTTGGGCCAATTTCAGTTCAAGGCTAAGTACAAACAAATCCCACCAACTTTTCAGAGGCTGGCATTGCTTTACACCAGATATGTTTTTTATCCAGATATACTTTCTGATAAGATATAACTTACATTTTCTATAAAATGCTTCAGAAAAACTATATTGTACTGTAGCATAAATCACAAAAAGTGAAGCCTTATGGATTCTGTCTGTGCAAACACAGACTTTATTATGGCATATATTGTTTGACAAGGAAAATATTTACCTATAATGCACATCTTGCTAACTCTGAATTGCGTTAGCATACCTTATAATCAAAGTTTGACTTGAAATCTGCCTCCCAGGAGATAATTCCAAGAAATAGTTGTGATTGAGGAGGTTGTGTGCATAATTTATATATTTTATTTATTCTAAGAATATAATACTTCTATTATCTATGTTTTCCAAGGTATCCAAGAGTTTTCACCTGATGATAATTTTTAGGATCAGATTCTGGATACTCTGTTGTTTCCTCAGTCAGGATATCATGCACTTCTACAGTCTGTTGCTTATTAGTGGACAGGAGGACTCATATTCCTGAAAACAGAAATATCAGGCCCCAGTCCTAAAAAGCTCTGAAGAGAAGCTATGTTTACTTATCCATCCTAATATAAATGTATGGATGGGTATGTTTGAAGCTGTCTATGGCATGGTACCTCTGTATACTATCACTGTAATATCTCAATTCCAAACCTGGAAGTCAGTATCAGGGTGGAAGGGTTTGTGGTAGATACAGCCTAGAGGCCTGGTTCTGAAGAGATCACAAATCCCTTGATCACACACCTTCCTCCCTTGCCTTCCCAAACATATGTACATAGTACTCATGTTCACATGCACTGTGGTTTGCCAAATTCTTCAGCTTGCTGCCCATCTTCTACATAAGGTAAGCTGAATTTCAGGGGGACATTGTCTTTTAAGAGTGTACCAGGGGAAGAGTTTCTGTGCACCATAGCCTGAGAAAAGACTGATAAATGTGGCACCTCTGTGCTATGAGGTTTAAGCCCCTTTCTCTCACACCCTTAAAAAATACTCTAGTACAGGACAGGTCTGGGATGGGGACCACATCCTTGCAGCTTAAGGTGAGCAGAGGGGCTGCAAGAAAAGCAGGATCAGCTTGGACCTGAGAGGTAATAAACCTGAGGGACCCTGGCTGTCACCTTGGTGCCTGGACACAAGAGGGTCTCTGCTGGCAGTGGGGCTGATGATCCATGCCACGACCTGTGTTTTGCAGTGAGTTTCCTGAAGGGAATCAGGCTGTAAGACGCTGGGATTTAGGTGGAACAAAATCTGCTGAAACCCAGCTTAATGGAGTTCACTTTTATGTTCCTGTTTCAGACTGTTGGGGGCAGAGCTGCCAAACTGTCAAACTATGACTCAAAGTTCTGGTTTCTGCTTACTGCAATTTTATTCTGCTGGAATTCTGTAGTCTTTATAGCAGCAGCTCCTGATTTACAACAGCACAGGGATTACCAGAAATAAGACTTGATGTTCTCTGATGGAAAAGCCTTATTGAGTTTAATAGCATATAATAAGATTTTCTAGGGTTTCTTTCTCTTTTTTTCTTTCTCTTTATTCCATTTATTTTACTAATTGAATCCCATTTGAAGAGATGGTTAGAGAAAATCGCTATGATTTCTGTAGGGGTGACTAGTCTTTATCAAATTGTCATAGACTTAGCAAAAGAGTCCTTTTTTGTTCTGAGTCCCTTGAAGATTCTGTAAGATTTTATTTTAAAAGTTGATAAAATTTATTTCTGATTACTTTTTGCCATTGCAGATTGTTCAACATATGTATTTTCAGCTACAACACTGAGGCACTATAAAGCTTTTTGAGTCTGAATTTTGTTCCAATTTAAAGTGCCATAAATTCTTTTCAGTGTCTCTCTCTCTTATTTACATCAGTGTAAATGAGATGTGATTCAGTCTTGCACTGTGTCTAGAGAAATTGTTTTCCTCTATCTTAGACATTTTGTTAAATTGAGTGCTAATAGGGTACCAGGCTTGCAAAGCAAACAAGAAATGAGTGTTTTCTGGTCTGAGCAGATGAATTTCCCTAAATTTGCTGCCAAAATAAATCCCCAAAACAAATGATTTATGAACTTACTGAAGCAAAATGAGTTATTCAAATAATTACTTAGTAATTGAGGAAGTTTGAGCAGTAATACTTCTAATAATGAAGCTGCCCAGAGAACCTGATGCTTAGGGAGATTATGAGGGATTAAAACAGATTCTTTCTCATTCTTTCAGCTCTGCCACCATCCTCGTGAGAACGCAAGGAGTAGCATGTGCCTTAAATGATGAAAAAGAGGGCAGTTTTTCTTAGGAAACATAGCAAAGTTAGGGTTGCAATTTAGTACAGTTTAAGCAAACATGTAGGTTACACTTCTAAAGGTACAGGCTTAATTCAGTGATGTAAATAAGATCTGAGAAAGTCTGAAAACATTAGACAGAGGGGGAGGATTATAATTTTTTTTTGTTTTACTTTTTTTCCCTCAGTTTAAATTTGAGGGCTCTAGAAGTTCACAAGCCTAAAGGGAGTTTAGAAATGTCCCAAAGCAGATCTCCAAAGCAATTAAGGCACTTTAACTTTGTACATAATTCCTTCTCCACAGCTAGCCTACTTTGTATAAAAGAAAACAATACCCAAGTATTTTAATGTTGGTAATTCCCAAGTGTATTTTCTATCCACAGTCCAGCAACTAATTCAAACAATTTTTCATGGCTTATTCCCCCTTCTCTGAATTTCAAATTTCTGGTGAGCAAAAAACAAAAAGGATCACTTTTGTTGTCATTTCTTACACTAAGCTGCATCGGTGGAAGAGCAGTTGCACATAAAATTGCAAGAGTAACAGTAAATCAAACTAACCTGGAATCATGTCAGTAGTGAAATATTCCTGCATGATGCTAATAGAGAGCTCTGAGTTGCAGCTCATAATTGTGATGTTTATATATATATATATATAATATATTAAAAACCCCCCAAAACAAAAACAAAAGACCACAATAACCACAAACAAAAAAACCAACAACTCCTTTCTCCTCCTCAAAATGTAAAGGAAAATTGTGGTAGTGGAGAGAGAAGGAGAGCTCTGGAAACTTCCTTTCTTCCTTTGTTTACTAAATAATTAACTAAACCACCATTAAAAGTATATAAAAATCTCTACCCAAACTTGCCAGGGATATCACATGTTTCTCAGGATGCTGAAATGCCCAGTTAGGTAAATGTAATTGTTTAAAATGAAGTCAATATCTAGGTCTTGAAAGAAACTTGTTTTGTGACTGTTCTAAACAGAACCAGTAGCATCACAAGGTTTCCCATCACTTCTCATTAAGTCACACTTTAAGTGGATGTAATGGCCTCTGGTGGGTGGATCTGAGACCACTGAAGTGTTGAGGATATACTATCCAGTCAATTACTATTTGTGACCATGGGCTGCCTCACAAGGGGATTGGTGGAGCAGCAAAGTTGCCCCAGCAGTCACCACAAGGGACATTCTGTTGCTGTGGCACTGAAAGGGCCTGGGGGTTGTAGTTGAGGCACAGCAGTGTGTAGGAAGTGCTGGAAAGGATGGGTGCCTCTCTCTGGGAGCACTGACTGTAGCTACTGTTCTGTATTTAGCATTGGGGCTGATTTGGGACATTCACACAGACAGAGCAGCCCTGACACTTTTCCCTTCCCTTTCTGTCCTTTCTGTCAGTGTCACTTCACTCAGTGCACACACTGGTCTGAGTCAGCTGTACAAGTGCAACACTATTCATGTGTGCTGCAACTATCCAGCTGTTCTGCAAATGTGGGAACAGCAGCTCTTATTATGCATAAAACCCTGTGATTCATCCTCATACACTGAGGAATGAAAAGCAGAGGAGTGAAGAAGAGATGGGACAGTAAAATTGCCAGAGGATACTGAAAGCTCTGTAAAGAAATATGTTCTCCCCTTGTCTCTGTCATAGAACTCTACTGCTACCTGAGTCACTTAACCCAAACCCAAACTTAGCACACATCTTAGGTACCCATGCTGCAGATGGGTTAGGATGCTGTCAACTTACAAAACACCCTGGAGTGTGTTTGGAAATCATTCAAAAAATTAGGCCATAAACATGTCACGTGACTTGCCAAAACCTAATAAGTGTCACCTACAGGTTAGCATCTCATGGAAGCCATCATTTTAGAAGCACTTTGTGAAGTTTTATTTCTATTTTCCTTTTATGTCTGGGTGTACTGGGCTTGCCAGTTCTTCCTGAGTGTGACTGGAAGTAGATTCCCTTATGGAGGAGGGAGTAGTGTCTGGTGTTTTCATGAGAGAGGGAGGAAGGCCTGTCCATTTGAGCATTTGCTCTGTGTCAGGAGGTGGCCTGCAGGCTTAGGTAGCAGCAACTCAGAGCATGCAGAAATCTCTCCCTGCCCTCAGCAGTGTGACCCTGCTCCCTGGTTCTTTTTCCTGAGGAAAAAAAGGATTTGAAACATCCAAGAGCTCTGTAATCTTTTAGTCACAGCTCCCCTCACAGAGGGCAGTAACAGAGAGAGACCAGCAGGTCCCTTTCCTTCTTGGCAGAATTTGGCTAGGTGGGACATGATGCACTCCCATGACTTCTGAAGGCTGAGAGCAGGCTTATGAATTCCAGGAAGAGCTGGAGAAGTGTTGAGGCCACTGGGGGAAAAGGTGATGCTGGGAAGATAATGTGGATAAAGTTATTGAATAGCTGCTGATTAATGGAGCACATTGAATCCTGTGCATTGCATTAGGCAGGATCCTGTGGGAAAAAATGTCATCTGGTTGTGTTTACTAAAGATTTCATCATAATGCAACATGTATAAAAGAGGTGGAGGAAGTACAGGAGCTTTAAAATGGTGTTTCTTCCCTGTGAATACCCAATCACTGTGGTCTTAATGGTCTTTTTAAAACAGTGTATTTTTCTCTAGGCTTTGCAGGGATGCTAAATAGGCAGCTATTTGTAAATAGCTAGTTAAGAAGCATTTTTTTAGCCCTAAAAAGGTGTTGTTTTGTTTTGTTTTTTTTCCTAAATGTGGCTATTTCCCTTAAGATGTATTTCCCTCTGGAGAAGAACTGCTAGCTCAGGGCAGTAGTTTCTTTGATTTTAGCACTCTTAAGTTGTTCTCCTAAGGCCAGCATTGAAGACTCCTCACATACTTGTTACTCCAAATGTTCTCTTTCCAAATGTGCTTTTGTACATCTCCCTGCATCTTAGTCAACCTTAACATTTTTTACACTCTCATTAACAAGCTGATGGAAAAAAGAAAAAGGCATGAAAAAACACAGTGCCTTAAGGTTACCCAAAAAAAGGAAAAAAAAAAATCTCACTATGGACTTTAGCCAGTGACACATCTTGTATTTTACATAAGTGCTATCTTAATTGATTCTTTGTGGACATATAAATTGAAAGACCTAAGTAAAAGACATCTGACATATGTCAGATGGAACTCCTTAGAAAACATCCATCAAATAAAGTAACAAAATAAACAGGAGGAATACATTTGGGAGGAGTTATTCATAACTATAGTTTCCCAAACACTATATAAGACATTTAGGGGAAATGAGGTATGTAGTAAACAACCCCTATGTCCTACTGTGAATTATGTTAATGGTCATATACTATTGTGCAAGCTAGCAGAAATCTATAAATATATACGAATTGGCTTTGCATCATCCAAAAATCAGATTGAATGACTTTGAAGACTCATAAGTTGGCAAAGATAGATTTCCTTTATTTTTTGTTCGTAGTTAATAAAATTATATTCTTCACAGACATATATTTTATTTGAACCATAGGAACATTTTACATGTGTTAAAATATGTTAGGATGGCTAGCTTTGATTTGAAACTCTTAACCTGAAGTGGGAAAAAAGAAGAGAAAAGTTTATTGAATATGATTTTCACATAAATGCATGGGAAGTGAGACACAATTTTTAGATATCACCATAAAAACTTTCTTCCAAGTGTCATTACCATATTCTGAGCATCAAGCAAATACCAAAAGTAGCACTTGGGTCTAGTGTTCAGAGGAAGAGAATACTTACTAAAAATCTACATAATTACATAGCCTGAAAATAATGAACCCCTTGAGCTGATCAAATGTTAAAATACTTATTTAATGGAAGCATTGTTTTAAATGTTAGCCATAAACCTGGAAGAAAAACTGTCCTTCTTATTTCAGTGTCTGAACTCTTACAAAAAGCTTTGCTTCTCTGTAAGTAAGTAGCAAAAATAATTCTGTCACCTTGGGCTCATTCAATAATCTAGCCCAGTGATCTAGAAATGAAATGCCATATACAACAGTTCATCCTGTCTCCTTAGTCTTTACAGCGTGTCTAGGAGTTAACATGCTGTGCTTAAGATTTGCTCTGTCATCATGTAAATTCTATAAATCGTAGCAGTTCTCACTCCCCTTGCTTGATAAATAAGTCAATGCTACCAAGTTCCAAATGTTTCCTTCTCTTATAAGCTACTGAGTGTGTTCTCAGGGAATTTAATTATCATATCAATGAAGAGGAAAGAGTGCATATTAAATTATTGGATTTTCCCCTGTGTATGCCACAAAAACATATGGGCAGCACCATCTGTGTACTTATGACTACAGATTTGAGTGTTTATTGGTTTTAATCTGGAGATCAGTGTCATGTGAACCCAGATCTGGCATCAGTGCTTACATCCAAAATCCTGGCTTTGGCCCATGTGTACATTGTGTTTACAGCTCTAGCTTGTCCTGCAACACTGAAGGCCAGGAATGTGTCTGTTCCCTTCTGCAGGCTTGCATCTGTAGCAAATGGAGATGTATGGAAAAATAATTCAGTGATTCAAAGCTATCTACTTTGGAGATCTATTTTCTTAGCTTTTTTCGTCTATAGGGGAATCTTCAGTTAGCTCTTCCATTTTTCCCTCTGCAAAACAATGATAATAATACCTATTAGCAAAATGGCCAGGATTAATTATGCAAATAATAAGGGATTAAAGCTGTATTTAGCTTGTTGACAGTAGCAAAAAGTGTTCACTGTCTTTAAGGCCTTGGTCTTAGTTTCATGAAGTTTCTTTAGGACTGTACAGGGTTCCTCCATCACTGTTGTTATTGAAACTACTGGAAGGCAAAGCTTTCTCTTTTTAAGCTCTAGAATCAAGACAATTCCTGCTGTTTCTCTCATAGGATGATGCGTGTGGGTGCTCCATATTCTTTAACGTCAGGTGGTGCTGGGCTGTCATTTGCACATACAGCAATAAGTGCATTAGTTCTGGGACTTGTGCATGTGCATGACTGTACTTTTCTTGTTGGCTGGAGTGTCTCTCATTAATAGTATTGGTCTTCCCTAGGAAGCTCATGATTCAAACAGAAAAATATTCTTTTCAGATATCATGATCAAGTTTTCCATAGTTGTTAGCATTCTTTCCTTGTTCACCTACATTTTGTAGTCCTTTGTCTTCCATTTTCCAGCTGTGATGCATTTTGACAAATTGTTTTCTTCTGGTTATTATCTTGAATGTTGAAGGCTGTGATCCTTTGCAGTGCATTGGTGCTGGAAGCTGCTGCAGAAAGGTGAATAAGAGTGTAAGAATATGAATACTATGGTTTTTCAGTACATTTTTTCCAGTCTCTACTGAATATTGAAAGCATGCTTAGTTGAGGAAATTCAACAATAGCTTGCTAGAAAGTTATACACTACCCTTGTGATGGAATTATTGTATTTACTTTTCCCTCCTGTTTTGTGTAGAACGCCAGTCCTCTCTGCTGAAGAGAATTTACCTTTAATCTTGGGGCAGCTATGAGTCCCCATGCTGGAATTTACTGCTGAGATGCAGAAAACCTTAGAGAATGGCTGTTGCATAACCTGAGGCTCTTAAATGCACTGAATTAAAAAGAGCCTTGTTAGGCAGTTGTTTTATTCTATTCACAAATTTTGACACAAATACTTATTTTTAATGTTTATTTCAGTCTTGAAAGAAAACTTAGAAACTCTGTGACACAAGGGTGTAAATCATATCCTGGGGATGGCATAATCTATAACCTCACAGGGAATTTTAATGCTCATCTTTGATATTTGTGGATAAGATTTGGGCAACTATATCTCCTTGGTGTCTTTAAAACTGTATTCCATAATTTTTGGGGGGTTATGCCAAACGAGGACCAGAGAATTAATTTTTTTTATTTGGCTTTATAAAAATAGAAAAATCACAGCTGAAATCAGCCTGGTGTGGCATGTGGCGTTTAGAGTTGCTGTCCTTTGGGTAGTACATAAAACTGAGGATCTCCTCAAGTCACTTAGTATTCTTTGGGACTCAGCAGAAAAGTAATGAAATCAGCTTCTCTGTCTTGGCTGAACTCCAGATCTGTTAATGACATATTACCTACTTAATTTTCCACAGCCTCTTTGGTTATTAGGGAAGGTACAATTTTTCAGCACTTGCTACAAGCTGTAAAGTGGTAGGCATGTACTGCTAAACAATGGCTGCAATTCAAGCCACAGCTGATTGCATTTCAGAGTTTATCAAAATACTCCTACTGATTTGCAGATCACTTAGCTTCCATTTAGTTTTGGGATCCTTTAGGATAAAAATGTGCTCCATGTGGTCCTCATGCAATGACAAATTAAATGAAGAATGCAGATCCATTACAAGCAAAAAAGAGTTTTTAGGAATACTAAATGTGGTAGTATCTAAGAATATGTGCTATTTCTTGCCAATGTGCAAGAAAACTCAGAAATCTTAAGATGCAATTTTTAAAGGATGTTTTAAAAAGGAATATTTACATGCAAGTGTAGAAAGCATTAGTGATAGTGAATGATTATATCAGTTTGACAAGTAATAGTGTTGTCTAAGCATCCTTATACATATTAAGCGATATATTTAATGAGAAAACAGGAATAGAAAGTCCTATGAATGCCAAAATCATGTCACTGCTAGAACATAAACTTTTGCATTCTCTGACTCTTGTTGATTTATGGTACTAGTCCAACAAGTAGCACATAAATTGAGCAACTTTATTGTAAGTGTTGGTGCATGTGATTATATATTTAACCAATTTAAAACCTAGTTGTTCATATTTAAGAGTTGCTTTGAGTGGCTTTTGCATTTCATTTTCTAAACTTTAAAAAATAACTGCTGAGGTGATGTAAAGTAGGTCTATCTATTTTGTAGGCTATGGTATAAGTTATCTCCATAATGTATATGGTAGCTTTGGCCAAGCTTTTTATGGCTTCAAGGAGTCACATCACCTATGTAGTTACATCCAAATCCCTGCTCTGTGCCATAGGAACATGCCAGCTATCCCATAAAACTTTATGAGTAAAGCTACAGAGTAAGTTTTTAGGAGGCCTCCTCCTCCAGACTCCTTTTCTTCCTACCTATCTCTGGAACTAAACTGGCACCAAGCTTGCCTAGCTTTAAAAACATGCTGGGCATGTCCCTCTAAGCCCATCATTAATCAAATCATCTTGAACTGGATGGAAGGAACAGTGTCAACTGACTTATAAATTCAAGGAAAGTCAAACATAAAGCACAATGTATTGCTGCATAACTGCATTAAGTCCTGAAACCACTCCAGTAAGGTAAGTCAAAGTGTGTCCTTAAACAGGTAAAATTCAGCTCTGAAAATAGCTAAACATATTTGTATATGTAAGATATTGCAATTTGGACAGGAAATTGGATAGATCTTTAGTCTACGACATAAAATGTTCCACGTTTCCAGCTGCTTCTGAAGTCTGCGAGCATGAAATGTCTCATGCACTCTGCAAGCTGGAATGTTTCAAGAAATTACAGCCATCACAAATAAAATCATCAAGATAAATTTTGCCTTTGCTTCCACTGTTAATTGGCTGCCTCTTTAGTTCCTTGTCTTTTGCTTTTTCCACACAGAAACAGTCTTTTCATTCTTTTTTTACTCTCTAGTCCTCCTCCTTCTCATTCAGTACCCTACAAGAGAGCTGTATCTCCCTTAAAAACTCATAAGCCTCACTACAGCCAGTCCAGTCACTTTGTAGAGGTTTTTTCTTAGTGAGATTTTCATGCTCATGGAACCCTTTCACACTGTCCATAAAGTGTTTTCTCTGAGAAATGTTTTTTTTAGTGGAAATTAGAGAACAGAGGGATTTTACATACTTTGACACTGATAACTAAATTATTGGAAACAAATGAATTCCAGCCTCCAGAACAAGCACTTGCATTCTTACTGTCTTTTGTTGAACAAGATAAAAAGACAGATTTTGATATATTTGTGGTATGCAAGGGTTTTGCATTTATTCTCACAGCTGATTTTGGCTGTCTTACAAAAATATACTGTGCTGCATCCAAAAATCCTATACTAAAAGAACTTTGAGGTTACGAAGTCAAATATGTTGAAATTGGGAAGTGCCAGAATTAGGTTTGCTTCTGTGACCTTAATTTACCACCTTTGCCTGCTTGTTATAATAAAATGTACAATTATGTTATTATAGATTGTGTTTTTTTTTTTTTTTCCCTAAGACCTCAACTTTGTTTAATGAATGTTTTACTTAATATTGCCTTCACATCTCCACCTCCTTGATCCTTGTATTGAATTCAAAATTGTTAATTTGTTGAGGAACTTGCTCTGCAAACATTCATTAATTTAGCTCCTAGCTGAGGCTGGCTGCTATTAATATCCCTTTTTATAGGCCCAAGAAGCCAAAGCCAAGCATCTGCTAAGTTTCGCCGGTGAACTGAAGGCATGAATCTTCAGGCTACTTAGCATACAGGATGCTTCTTACATTCAAACCCTTCTTCAAATGTTTCAATTACAGAATTGATGTAAAAGCATTCCCAGTTACCTCAAATAACCATGACTGCTTACTAGAGAGTAGCCTGTGACAAATTTGTTTTCACTAATTTGCTACCATTAAGCAGAAGTGTTGGAGGGTTTTCTGGATTGTTTAAGTAGCCTATCCACTAAATAATCCCTTGTTTTTTAAGCATCTTCCTGCAGCCTTGACTTCAGGCCTTCTAAAGAAGTTGACAAGTACAAGCAGCAATCTCTTGATACGTATTCCTTATTAATTCTCAAGTGGTCATCATGTTTTCTGAATGGCGTGGGGTGATCCAATTTAGCAAAATGCTGACATTCTGTTATCCTAAAACCTTTCAGGGGAAGGGAAAGAGAGATACAGTTAAACATGCATAAAACCTTCTGAAAAAAAGAGAGCATACCTGTATTAACTGCTGCAGTTTTGAAATAGAAATTTTCAGGTATTTGGCTTTTCATTCTGTTGCTACAGAGATGACAAGAAAGACAGTTAACAAATGTAGACATAAAATCTACAGGTCTTAAGCCATTACCCTAAACCCTGGAGATAGTAACTTGTCTTAAAAGAAAAGGGGGTTCAGCTTGGATAAAAGAAAAATAATGAGTCTTTTGGTTGTGGGAAAATGGCACATTATTTTTATCTCTAAATGTAAGTATAAAGTTCAGCCTCAATATTTAAAACATGAAAAGTTATAACCAACTGCAACAAAGGGTTATGCTAGGAAGGTGTCAAATATCATTAATAAGGTTACTAGCTCCATACAGAGCATTGTGCTGTTCCTTTTAAACAAGTTAGAAAAATGCTGAGATGTCACTTTGTGCTTTCACAGCGTATGTAGCTGGGCATACCATGTAGAATAATGATACTTGTTTCTGCAAGACAGCATGTAGCTTTGTAAAATTTTGAAGGAGATCTCAAATAATGATTTTCTTTCCTGCTGAGATGTTAAAGTTTTCTTTTTGAAGTAGAATATCACTATTACTAAATAAAAGGCTGAAGTATCAACCTTTTGCTGCATAAGATGTTTTTGACCGCATCTTAAAAGATATATCATTCATTCATCTGGAATACCATGCTAAGACTATTACCTTTTGCTAATTTTCTCAGTTCTTGTACTTAGGGAAGTACAAGCACTGAGAAGAGATTTTAATGACTTCCAAGCAAATGCTACTGATCTTAAATGGATTTGAGACTGTCTTGAAGGGATTCATATACAATTCAGCTCTATTGGTTAATATTTGGAATAATGAGTTCAACAAAATGGAGCTCTCGAGTAGAGGTAGTAAAAAGTCAAGGGGTGACTGAGTTTTATGTATGTAATTGCGGGTGCTCAGAGTGGTAATGTTGCTCACAACTACTGGTGCTTTGGAGATTGACGAATGGTAGTGAGATCCTGGGCATTGGCCTTTTGGATCAGATATTACTGAGATAAAATTCAGTATATCATATGTGGAAATCTTGAGTCGCTAATACAAGTGCTTACTTCTTTATTGAAGCAAAGGTATATTTCAGTTCCACTTAGTGAACTTTTTCCAATATGCTACAGAATGCATGTTATAGCTGAAGCAGAAAATTGTGCTAAACAGCTACTATGTGAGATTGGTGATTGTTGAGACATCTGGGGTGGGGACTGGAAGAAGGAGATGTTAAATATTTGTATTACAAAGTAAATGTTTTCTCACCATTCTGCACAGTCTATTCATGATCCTCAATACCTACTGAACATTTGAGACATTGAGGTTTTTTAAAGCCTTGAAGTGTTTTTCTCTTTCATAGCATTACCTAGGCATGACAATGCCTAAATTGAGAAGGTAAAAACCAAACTGGGATATGAAAATGTTAAATCAAATGGAGATACTACCTGCATTTTACTTAGTTGTAGACAATATCACAACAGAGAAACAGGTTGGAGCCTCCTTTAAGGTGCTCTTCCAGACATTTGGAAAGTGCAGTAAGAGATGGATGGTCAGTAATGTTTTGCAAATAGCTGAGATAATTGCTTTGCCTTGTTGCCATGTCCTGCTAAATGAAGTTCATCAAGGTTTTGAATTGGTTCATGAAAATTACAAATTCCTTGCATAACATTATCGTAACTTTAGGGGGTAGATGAATGAGAAAAGAAATGGCAATCACTCTATACAAGCTCTCTAATTCATACATAAGTTTACTGTTGCCATTACTTTTGCCCAGTAATTCATACAAATTCATACCTTATAGATAGTTTTCTCCAGAACTGCAGGTCTGGGAGCTGCTGCTGTAAAAGGAGCTTCTTGGGTCAGGATGCCTTCTTTGTTGGGCAGCTGATGTTATTTGTAGATTTGTATATAGTAGCATAAGCCCTGCAGTATAACAAAAACACTTTAAAAGAAGGGTTAAAGAAACAGACTCCAGCAGAATTACTTGGCTGGCAGAGGTAAAAACTCACTCCACCTTCTCAAACGCTTGTTAATTTTTTTATTAAAAAGAAAGAATGAACACACAGCAAGCCAGATATTATTATTTCTCTTCCTTTAACCTATCCTAGTTCATATCCAAAACTGCTAATCTGTGTTAGAGACACTTGGAAAAACAAAGTTTCCGCTTTAAATTAAAAAGATCCAGTTAAGGTACAGGAATATAGTTTACAAAAATAGCCACACATTTGAGATCCATAGTTTCTGCAAGGAGGAATGGAGGTAGGAAACCTTGCATTAATTTCATAATTTTTCAGAGTTGGAAGTAATTTTCTGTCAGACTGAATGAGCCACCCTTAATTTTAAAATGATTTGGAGTCCAAAGAGGTCTGGCTTTTTTCACATTTTGAGTCACAGTCTCTCTGAAAATTATGATTTGCTAAAGAAATGCTGACAGGTCCTTACCTTATCTAGTATTTGAAATATTTATGGAAATGGTTTAGCTTTTATATCTATCCCCATTTCAATCTCTACAGCAACAAGGAAAAGTTTTGCTGCAATCTTAAAAATCAACAGGTTGGACTATTTTAAAAACGTTTTGCAAAACATGAAAAGACTTGTTTTGGACTCCAATATGGGAAGACGTGTGCATAATACAGAGATATTTCCATTTTTACCTGTGTCATAAATTTTTCTGATGTCATAGCTATACTCAATTACAAAAATTCAAGCAAAACCTTTTATGTCCAAGATTTAAGCCTAGTTGAGTTTTCATGACAGATCTTCAAAGACAGTACAAATTAAAAGTTTAGGGACAGACATGTAAAATTTCTATTAATAACAGCTTATGGAAAATGCAAATGAATGGAATATTCTGGGAATCAAAATACAGTTGCACTATGGATGAAACAAACCTAATTTTCATTAACTGAAGGATAAATATTTTTCTATAACCAGAAACTTACTTGATGGAAAATTATATTTATCAGCCAGATAAAGATTTTAAAATTCTCCTCAACTTTTATGATATTAAGATTTAGCATCTTTAAGTAACAAAAAAAAAAAAAAAGAAAAAAAAAAAAGTTCAAATCTGTATCTCAGTCTAGGGTATACTGGAGGCCAAAAGTATGGTTATCTTTATGATAATTTAAATGTTGACCTGATTTTCCTGAGGTCCATGGGGTACCTTATCATGTGTGACACTTGTGTGACACTGTGTATATAAATCACAGTATGATCACACTTTAAACCAGCCAGTCACTAAGAAGGGTCTTTTAATTTTTTTAGGGACAGTCAATTCACAGCATAAATGTCTGCATCATTGCTCTGCTATGACAAAAGTCTGTAAGAGTTGGGGTTGTTTGGCCTGGAGAAGAGAATGAGAGCTGACCTAATAGCAGCCTTCCAGTACTTTGAGGGGCCTGCAAGGGAGCTGGAGAGGGACTTTTCTCAAGGGAGCTGGAGTGAAAGAACAATGGAAATGGCTTTAAACTAGAGGAGAGTAGGCTTAGTTTAGATTTGAGGAAGAAATTCTCTCCTCAGATGGTGATGAGGCACTGGACAGTCTGAGAAATGTGGTCTAGTGGAGGTTTCCCAGAGATATTCTGGAGCCTGCATTCTTGGAGATACTCCAACTGAACACAGTACTGAGCAGCTGGCCCTAGGTCACTGTTGGGGGTTGGATCTGTTTCTTTTGTGTTTGTGGAATATTTTCCTGGTGGTTTTGCTAGGTAACTAATTGCTGGGTACTTTATGGATACTTGACTTAAACAAAGGAGGCAGCAGGTTTCTCCGGGTGGAACAGCAGTGAGCAGCAGTTTGGTCCGAGGACACCGCTCCGAAAGGACTGGAGTACCAGGGGACCCTGCTTGTTTTCTCTCTCTACTGGATTTCTCTCCAGAGGAAGACTGAACACATTTTTGTCACCATCGGACTTTCCTACAGGACTATTTCACTTCATAGAACTGCATTTACTGCTCAAGGAGGATTTCATCTGGACTGCTTTCACCACCCTGATACCCAGGGTGTCAGGTCACATCCCTGACTCTGTCAGGGCATTTTCTGAGGTTTTGTTGTTTCTTTGTTTTTGCTTGTCTCTTAGTGTTATTACATTTGTATTTGTCTTTGCTTTGTCTAATATTCCTAGTAAAGAACTGTTATTCCCACTCCCAAATCTTTGCCTGAGAGCCTCCAATTGCAAATTATAATAATCTGAGGGAGGGGGTTTACATTCTCTATTCAAAGGGAGATTCCAGGTTTTTTTGCTGGCAGGTACCTGTCTTTCAAACCAAGACAGTCACCCTTCTTGAGCAGGGGGTTGGACTAGATGAACTCCAGAGATCCCTTCCAACCTCATATATTCCATGACTCTGTAAATCATCTCTGGTACTATAGAAATCGTTTGACTTTTTTTAGCCCTTAGTGTCCAGTATGGGCTTCTGATGGAGCTGCAGGCACACTAGTCAGTCATATGTATGTAACACAAATCACTACCTCTTTTATGAGTGACATTTCTGTGGAACTTGAATGTCTCAAGTGAATTTCCCCCATTTGTGTCCTTTCAACATATAAGCTTGATTTCAAGACTTGTTTGGTTTCAGAATAACTTTTCCCCTTTTGTTTCAACTATCCTTGGCCAGAGCTTATACTTCCTCAACATCTTACTGGAAAGTTTTTTTTCACAAGTCTTTTATTCAATAACTACAGAAATGTATTGTCAGATTACCTTTTTATTTATTATTCCTAGACTTATATAAGCTGCTGCTCATTATCATTTTTATTGAAAAATGCCTTAGTTTTTGCCTATCACTTTTCTCAGATTCACCTCTATTTATTTGTCCAATTTCCTGACATCTGACCTTCTGACCTCTTAGAAAAATGCATTTATATTTTAATCTAGTTTTGTCCACTGCTTTAGGATTTACAGCCCAAACTTAACTCACCCTAGTAGTGTGCCAGGATTTTGCTTACCTCTTTTGTTCATGGCCTCTGAGCTTAGAAAGTGTTCAAGCTCTCAATGTTAAATCAAACAAACCTTAAGAGAGGGAAAATGGCTACTTTTTTTTCTCCTGAAAGGTGAGTTGGGTTGCTGTCTTAACCTCCATTTCAATGCTCCATCCAAATAGCTCAGAAAAGAGAGGATTTGGAAGTTCTTTGGCTTACTGACTAACTCTCATATCTGTTGCAATCCGTAAGATAAATCTGAATCTCTAGAAGGTGGATGTAGGAAAGATTTCATCACTGTCTGTATTTCCTGTATTGCTAGATCTATGATTAAATAACTCAAAGATAGACTAATGACAGCGCATTTTTTATATCTAAAATTGAACTTTGAGCTGAGAAAAGTGAGATAATCCTTTCAACACAGGCATTGTGAACAAATAATTCTAAACTTAAAAACTTATAACATGCTACTGGTGAATTGATCTTGCCATAAGTAAGTATCAGCAAAAAAAGCCCTTGGTGCTGTTCTGGTTTATTTTTTTCTGATGATTAATGTGTTTTTTTGTTGTTTATTTTCCTGTTTGATTCAGGTGTGAACATACACTGGGATGATTAATTAGGTGTCAATGCAACTATACTATTTACTTATTCTAGGGTAAAAATTTGTGGCTGAAACTCAGCAAGGCTTTTGAATAGGTACCTAACTTTCCAATTTATGAACAACTGTTCCATCAAAGGCAGTAAAAGTATCTGTTGGCTCAAAGATTAGGTGTGCACTAAACTGAGTGGTGAATTGAGCCTTTTGCAACTACCTGAAATTATGAGGACAACTATGAGGAAACTACTGAGGACAGGCTCTATTGCGTTGTATGGGAAGTAATATCCATAACACCTCCCAACAGCAATAGCATTTGTGTCTGTCACTTGCTGTGCACTTGAATTGGTGCTCATTTGTCAATGACAAACCATGTGTTCTCTGTGCTGTTTGTCCTCTGACTGTAACTCCATGTAGGTCCAGGTGGAAAGAGAAAGCAGATTTCACATGTTTACCAGGATAAAAAACTCCTATTGGTTTGGGTTTGCACCTGAAACTTGGTAAAATGGTAGTCAGCAAAGCTTTCTGAGTGGCTGATGTTGAGGCTCCTTCTTTCCAGTGCTAATTGCTGTCTTTCCTTGGAGCAGAATCCTACATCAGGTTCATTGGTCACAACTGAAGTCAGAGCTCTGGAGAAAAGGTGTCAGGGATGGGAAACAGCAGTGGAGTTGCTGAAGATGATCAGAAGTCATTACATAAGTGGATTGAGATATAATTACTATTAGGTGTAAATATTTAAATATTAGATTAGCAGAACTTAGCAGAAAAAGACAACATTTTTAGCAGTGTTAAAATGGCCTCTGCAAATTATGCAAGAAAGAGAATACATTACCTGCTTGGAGACCTAGACTGTCAGTGAGAAAATGAAGGGGAAATTGCAGGGTTGTTGAGTTTTGTATTGGCCTATTGAGGAAAATGAATATGTGAGAGAGTCACATCTAGTGCTGCTATGACAGGGAATTCTTACCTGAGGGTAGGTCGATATTTCTTAGCTGTTGTGAATAGACTTTGAATTCACCTTTATCTACCCCCTCCTGTAACTGCTTCCAGCAAACTCTGGCATGAGTTTTAAAACTGGTAGAACTGCTCCTAAGAAGAATCAAGGGATCAATGGCTTCAATTTAATTCTTCTCTTTGTAAGCAAATTGGAAGACTCCTAAATGGGCATCTTTCAGCTTTACTATATTGCTGTACCACTATGGGTACATCATACCATGATATTTGTGAAGCCTGCTGAGCATGTTGTCATGATATGACAGTGCAGTCTCACAAGGTTAAAGTGTCATGATGGCATGAAATATAATTAGGAGAAGACTTTCTTATTTTGATGGTCCATAGTTGAGGGGCTTCTCAATTAAAATGTGTCTAATTTCCTGCATGCTTTGCAGCTGGAGGTTTGGGATTGGCATTTGCATTCACCCCTGCAATTGGAGCTGATAGAATGATTCAAAAGGGATTTGTAAGTGTGTTGAGCTGATATGCTCATTAGTGTGGTTATGTGGTATCAGGAAGCCTGGAAAGTGCAGCAGCAAATGAAAACATGGCATGCAGCAATGTCACTTCTCCTTCAGCAATTGCACCCTGTCTCTGAGAAAGGTCAGCACAATTTAACTTGTTACCCACATTGCTAAAGTACATATGAAATGGAGAAAAATGACACAAAATGACCCTTTAACCCATGTTACCCTTATACTGTTTGAAACGATGCTTATTTGAAAATTCCAAGTATTTAGGACTGTATTCAGAGATCTCCTGCTAAAAGCTCCAAACTGATTCTTTCTTTTAGCATCCCTACTTGAGTCTCCTCCCCTACTCCAGCAGACTCACGTCTGATGAATTTGTGAAGCTGAACTTTGCTTAAATATCGGGTATGGAAGAGAATTAAGGCCGTGGTGTTTAGGTTAAAGAGTGAAACTTGCAGTAATTGTACTAACTTCTAGCCAAGGAGTAAACTAAACTCTTTGGTTTAGGGTTTTCACCGCACCTGGTTTGAGTGCATCAACAATGCATTTTATCAACCCTGATAAACAAAAGTGTGAAGGAGTGTGTCATGTCAAGGCAAATCTGCAGTCTTCTCTTTGAATGCTTTCAAAACCATGTCTGGAGTATTTGAGCTCTCTCCTTCTCCCTTACCTGCTTCTTAAAATTTTAAGCAATTCTCAGGAAAGACTGTTGCCCATCTAAACATCTTGGTTAATAGAACTACAAGATGATATTACAGGCTCTGCTGGCTCAGTGTGTTGCTTAAAGTAAGTGC